>JAHWFO010030118.1:274411-285275 GCA_023313115.1 Rhysida immarginata
ATAATAATAATAATAATAATAATAATAATAATAATAATAATAATAATTTGTTATTATCGTAAATTTAATTATAATTTACTGTTTGCATTCCATGGGAATATATACATCAAAACATGAGTATCTTTTACAACAGTCAATAAATTACTTTAGACAGTAGAATTGAAAATAAAATTAATTAATCTAATTATTTATAAAAATGACTCTAAAATAAACTAAATAATCTAATAACGTATAAAAACTAAGAATGTCATTGTTTTTTCAATTTGTTGTTAAAATGGATACAATTAGAGATGCAACTATTGTGATTTTGGTGAAAATCATGGAGATTTCGCAAAAAGTGTGCACGAAACTGGAAATCCACACAGTTGGGTGACTTTTGGTGAAAATCATGGGGGAAACCCCAGTGGGGAATTTTTCTCCGTGCTGTGTATCTTCATGGCATGCAACTCAGATTGTTGGGATTATGATCAGTCAGAGATTCACTTGTAGCTGACCTCATCCATGCCAAAACGAATTTTCAAGGTTATTAAGGTAGCTGACCAACGCGAGAATAACCGTAAACTGGTTTCCCATGGTAATATTGGTTCCGTGCACTAAGAGAATTAACACAAGTTTGCTAATAGACCAGTCTGTATAAATTTGGATGAGAAAATTCTCTTTTAACTTTTTCATTCCCAAGTTTTTTTAATGATATGTTCTTACCGATGATTAAGAACACTTCTAAAACTACAAAATGAAAATTTACTAAAATTATATTTCAATAACTCCGGTAATGTTAACTTGTATCTTCAAAGTACAAATATCAACAGTATGCTGACGTCAAAAGTGACAAGAGTGGTCTTGTAGATGAAAAGCATTAGCAATGTTTTTAAAGTCAACAATACATGATAAAAGAATCAAAAGTAAACAATTAAAATTTAGTCTAACAGTTGGCATGGATGAGACATAAAGACTTAACTTAAAAGCTGTATATATACAATTATTTATAACAACTTTAAATGATTCAAACATCAGGGCATTTAAAAAGTTCTTGCGTATTTTCAGTAATACAGTTATAGTCAGATAACTTATAAAGCCATTACATTAATAAAAATGTCTTCAACGCGCGGGTAATATGTAAATCTCATATGGAAATGTTGAAATCTTTGGTTTTTGAGGGGAAACAGACGTTCAACTCTATTTCGAGGGCATGGCGATTTCTAAATTGTTGTGTGCGCATATGAATGCCCAAGAATCTAAATAGGTCATAATCTGTGAAAGATGTCAGATGAGTACAGAGGATAGGACAATGCTTCCCAACCAAGCTGCATTTTTCATTGCATGTAATGATTCAGTCCAGCAGAGTTCTTTCATAAAAAACGAAAAAGATAGGCTCCTGCGCGGAAAAATTACCTGACCATTCTGTGGCTAACCATTAGCTACTGTGGCTCCGAGGCCAACGAGAGACAGGCCAGGGCACTCAAAAGTCACCTAACCGTCGGGGTCCAAGCAACAATCCATGTGTTTTTTCGTTTGTTGGAAACAATGAATGATGGATTGTTGCTCGGACCCCGATGGTCAAGTGGCTTTGGAGCAAGGAAGAGCAAGTATGAGACGCTGCACTTATAATTCGCTGCTGACAGAGCATGGGGGACCCATTTATACAAGATGTTGACTTTTCCCTTTAAGAGACGATGGTTTTGCACACTTTCCTCTCTCTCAGAGAGTTGTCTGGCTAATTCAAGACAAATTTGGTGTCTGTTAATTGCAATAAGCGCCTTCAGTGCATCTTCATCAACAGCAGCCGGCCGTTCAGAGTAGGGGTGATTATCGAGGGATTCATCCCGGAATTTAGAAAACCAAAACTGAGCTTTGCTTGTTGAAAAAGCATCATGTTTATACGCTTGACATACATGGACGAAAAGTAATACACTGTTAGAGCATCAGTGGTTACGCGTATATAAAATAATTTCTCAATTCAAAGTATACTCAAAGTAAGCCAAAACGAACAGTGAACAAAAACCAAAATAAATAATAAGTAACAGTGATGTGGAATTAAATTATTAATCAAATTCTTAAAATAGTTGCATGTCGAGGAATAAAAACTTTTTTTTTTTAATCTAACAGATCGGGAAGGTACAAAAAAAATTCAGACAGTTATAATAATTATTGTAGATTTTTTATAATATATTAATATCCTGTATTAAATATTCGTGATAAACTGATTTAATATTTAATTAAACTTCCAACCCATTTTATAAATTTAATAAGCTTATTAACGGCAACTTATTAATATGTCTCTCTTTAACCAAATAATACAATTATATATATATAAAGGGTCTAATAAATGCACCATAAAGTCTACCAAATAAATTAATATTCTCAAAATTCTCTCTCTTCCTAATTATCTCACCAGTGGTTGTTCTCACTTTATTAACTACAGTCTTAACTTGATTGTTAAAATTCATTTTCACACCAAAAATGAAACATAAATCAGAAACGTAGTATAGCTTATTCAAAAAAAATATTAATTTATTAATTTATTTATTTTGATCCATGAAATTAACTTATCTAGAGTGTTCTGAAATGTTTTAATAATTCAATTCAATTCAATTCATTTATTGTGTTCACACAGCTAAATCAAGCCAACACGGAACTACAATATCGAGCAAAAAGAATTAGAATTACAAGATTAAAAAAAAATAAAATAAAATAAGATAAAATAAAATAAATAAAAAGAAATATTAAATAAATAAAATTAATATTACGGAGTAATTACAAAACAACAACAGAAAAAAAAAAATAAATAAATAATAATAATAATAATAATAATAATAATAATAATAATAATAATAATAAAATAATTTCATTTCTCGAAAATAAATTAATTAATAATAGCTAATGATAATTATGGAAACAAAACCAAAAAAAAAAAAACAAACAAATTAATGGTGTCGAAATTAAAAAAAAAAATTCGAGTTCATTTTCTTTTAATGCTGCCTTTCTGCCAACTTGAAATTTCGTTTCTCGTTTTCCAATCAACCCTCGTTTTCGTGCGTCATCGTGTGCTCTTTCCTGCTCCCGTGAAAGTAGCGCCCTCTCTTGGATTTTTGCGTGAGTTCTACTTGGGCTTAAGATGTCAGTTTACGATGTGGCGGTCAGGATAACTAGACTTTTAGCGACGGATAACTCGGAATTTGCATAACAAATTACATTGAAAGTATCTGCTGCTGTGTCGTGAACATTTCGTTAAGTTTTATGTTTATTTTCCGCAAGTTTTAACGAATCCTGAATTAGTATGAGCTTTGGTATACTAAAGTAAACATATACCGAAAAATCTTTTAATTCACATATGTACGTTTCGGAGGCAATCCTTCATTTCTCAGCGTGATACAAACAATCTGATAAACAACCATATTGTCCTTTGTTGTTTGGTCATATATTGTCCACAGTTTCGGCACTTTGTCCGAAGATTATTATGAGCTTCAATATTTAAACTTAAAAGTTCTTATCTACAGGGTGATCCAAAAGTCAGTTCGATTCACAAAGATATATGAAAACCATTAAACATATCGACAGTGTTGGTAGGCTTTTACAGGCGAACCCACAAAAACGGAAATCAAAAATAGCCCAAACTCCCACACCTGCAGCCGAAAGTAAAATTCCCTGATTTTTCCCAGTCGCTAGTCACCTTGCCTTAAGTTTTTTTAAAAGTTTAAAAAGTCATGGACAAACGCAAAATGTAGGTTTAACATCAAATATTTTAATAAAACTTTTATTCTTACAAGTCTTCCAAAAATTTTTTAAATTTTTCATCATTTTCAGTTTGCACGTTATATATATCAGTTGTAAAATATTTAAGCATTTTCTCATTTGGCTTAAAGCTGTCAAAACACAAAGACTCACTTTTGAACTTATTCCGTATAAAAACGATGGCCTCAAGAGTTTTATGGCATAACCTATTGTGTAGTTTGGTTTTAACAATGTTTGTTTGGGAAAAAACTCTTTCGGCAGCAGCATTACTGTTTGCCAAAGTCAAATTGGTCAAATGCAAAAGATGCCAAATATTCAAAAGGGCGCTCATTTGCAGAGTCTGTATACAAATACACATCCTTCCAGAAATTAAACACTCCCTCACTTGCCTCCCAGTTATGCCGTCGAACAAGCCTTCACTGAAATTCTAAAGTTTCGACTTTATACCAGTATGCATTGGGGAAAGATTTAAAATCTAAGACATTATTGGTAATATCTAGAACATTGGATGGATCAAAAAAAAGTTAATTTTTTTAAAACATTAAAGTTGTTAGGCAAACGATTTTGTACCTGTTTAGCACTTTCTAAAAGAAACTGATAACATCGGAACTTGATTGCGTTTGCCTTCTCAATGGTATTTTTTTTTCTGTGATGAATGACTTTACAATGTTGTCAAACTGCAGTCAATGAAATCTAATGGCAGATGATTAAAATCAGTGGTAATATTAACCAGATTGGCTACTGTATCCATTACAATAAGAACGTAGGAGCAGAAACAATGATATGACGTAATGACGCCTCTGGTCTTCCATTGGTCAGTGTTACTAATTGAAAATAGCCCAAAATAGCCAAACCCGCAAATGCTAATTTTCTCCCGCATTTTCTAAAAAAAATTAGAGGAATTGCCAACACTGCATATCGACCTCAAATTTGCAGTGGATATTCTTTAATCAATGATTGAGCCTACAGTAAATGTTTAAAGTGGCTCCCATTCTCCTGCATACACAAACGAACGGGACGACAAATATTCTTAGAAACTTGTTGCAGCATGTCCTCCGGAATGGCATGGATTTCTGAGCGAAAGTTTGCTTTCAGTTCATCTAGAGTGTGTGGATTATTAGCATACACACGACTTTTTAAATAGCCCAACAGGAAATAACCCGGGGAAGTCGGATCTGGTGAACAAGTTGGCCAAATTTCCTTCAAAATTACTCTATCCTCAAAAACAGATTGCACTAATTACATTTAGATTTGGGTTGTATGAACTGAAGCTCCATGCTGTTGATAATAACCTTGTCTGCATTCAATGTCATCTAACTGGCCTACAAATTGTTCGAACGTGTTGAAATGAAGTTCCGCATTAACAGTAGTGTAATACGTTTCCAATAATATTGCTATCTCATTCATTTGTGCAAGCAGGAGAATGGGGGCCACTTTGAGCATTTACTGTAGGCTCAATCACTGTCGCATCGAATAAAGAATATCCACTGCAAATTTGATGTCAGTGTATTTAATGGTTTTCATTTTATATATACAGCCGACTCGCGTTATAATGAAGTTCACCAGAATCCATAAAACGTTTGCAATAAACGATATTTCGTTATATGTGAAAGTCAATTTTTGTGTGTAAAAAATACATTTTCTATATTTGAATTTTTAGATCTTAGTTGAAATTTGAATTTTTGCACTAAACGGTGAAGAAATATCAGTAATCGAACAGTTTAAAGACTTTATTCTCCTCCTGCCCCCCCGAAGAAGTAAATTTTTGCTTCCACCATTGATGCGCTCTTTGCTTCCAGATTCAATTACCAGCATTTCCAATCTATTATGGATTCTTATTGGCTGTTTTCAAGCAAATATCGACGTCATTTCTGTACTATCTAAATCAGAGTAAAATTTTTTTGTCATTTTCTGAAATAAGCAAATCTAACCGTCTTCTAATCTATCTTTGTCCCCATTCTCACCTATGGTCATGAGGCTTGGGTAATGACCAAAAGAGTGCGATCGCGGGTACAAGCGGCCGAAATGAGATTTCTGAGAGGTGTGGCAGGTGTTATCCTACTAGATAGAGTGTACAATAAGGGAATCTTTAGGTGTTGAGCCGCTACTTCTCCGCATTGAGAGATCTCAGTTGCGCTGGTATGGCCACGTGATATGGATGCCGCAAACTAGTCTTCCTAGGCAGTTGTTATTTTCCAAGCCGGTGGGTAAGAGACCAAGGGGTCGGCCTAGAACCAGGTGGCTAGACTACATGGAGAATCTGGGTTCGAGTCGCTTGGATATTACCAGGGAGGACATGCGCCTGATGGCGGAAGATCGCAATCGCTGGAGATCCTCCATAGGGCTGCTGCCCCCGCGACCCTAACGGATAAGCGGGTTTGAAAAGTAAGTAAGTAAGTGAAATAAACATAACGGTACTTATTATGAATTGCTCTTACGATAAACCGTTATCTTGCCAAATGTTTCGAAGTTGTTTTAGTTCGTTTATACAGGTGAAAAATTACTATATTCAATTATGTGTCATCGGAAAATTATTTTGTTTTACCCGATTTTTCTTTATAAGAGAATTTGTTATAAGCAGTTGTTTTTTTTCTTAACAAATCTGACGGGAACAATGAAAAATTTTGTTATTTCAGTAATTTCGTTATAACTGATTTCATTATAACACGAGTTGACTGTATATATCTTTGGGTGAACCGACTTTTAGATTATCCTCTATGATAGAACAATATAAACAAAATAACTTATTTAACATAAAGGAAAACAGGAAATCTTACTTTGAATTCTCCAAGCCTTGAGCATCAGGTTGAGTATTTACTTCTTTATTCTGAAATATCAAAAATTTTAATAGACAAAAAAAGATTAAGAAAAATGACCCTATTCTCTATATGGAGAGATATAAGATGAGACAGGAAAATTCAGTGAATGACTCGGAAAAACAAACCGGGAAAGATATTTCTGAGATGATGTTTTACTGTCCTTCAAAGTAAGCCCCCATGGCCACAATACACGTTTACTTTGTTCGTACAACTGTTTCATGGCATGTGAAAAAATTTTCTTTCGGTAAATTATAGAGGGTAGATCATCAAGTAGGCCCCCCAGCGATGATCTGGGCACTTATTCCTGCTAGGGAATTTTGCGCCATCCCAGTTAAGATAACGACTGCTATAAGATGACTGTAGTAACCCGAACCAACAGCTTAATATGCCCTCCAAAGCAAAGGGGGAACAAGATGGATGTCCACTGGCTATCACCCAACCAGTGGCTGGCCGTGCCTGAAGTTGCTTAACTCTATCGATGCGGCGAACCGATCGGCGAGCCAAGCAGGCCACGACCACCCCTAACTTCAAGCAGTACTGAAAGAGGATTTTTCACATACCATGTAACAGTTGTACGAACAATGTCAAAAGTGTATTGTGGTCATAGGGACATATTTTGCAGGACAGTAAAGTATCATCTCTGAAATACCTGTTCCTGTTTGTTCTTCCGTGTCATTAACTAAACTTGCTGGTATCGCCTTGTATTATACTAATACAAAACCGCAGCGACTTCATTCCAAAATTGTTATTATTATCATCTTTATTCCAGTTTAAGAACGCATTACTCTTTACAGCATGTTAAAGCCTAAAATTGCTGCTTAAGGGATTTTTTTAACATGGGAAGGTTCATATTTTTTAAATGTAAATCTATATACATATGAATTTATTGTTTCATCGAGTTTTACAATTATTATTCTTCTACAATTGTTAAACTGTGTTGTTACGATAGAAATTGTTGTCAGTTTTTGATATATTTATTTTGTGCGGACCCGGTCGAACGCTGTCTTCGGGAGGCATGATTTCGTGACAGCGTTAGATCGAGCCACAGTCGATTTGGAGGGCCCCCCCCCCCCACGCAGATGACAAGAATCGCTTTCTCATATGCACATGTACACTTTTCTGTTTGTTTTCTTTTCATTTATATTTACTTAATAAACATGTCAATTAAAGCTACAGTATTGAATGTAGAAGCTATTCAGTCTAAAAGAGATAAATCAGCTGAAATAGGATCGAAGATGGTCGACAAGACCCACGATTTCATATGCACATGTACCCTTTCCTGTTTGTTTTCTTTTCGTTTCACTTAATAAAAATGTCAATTGAAGATACAGTATTGAATGTAGAAGCTATTTGTTAATTATTGTTGATATGGATGTATATGTTGCTTTGTTGTTGTATTTGTTGAGTTATGTATGATAAGCTTGCAAATCGTTTTTGTTATTTTTTGTGTATGTTCATTTTAGGCTTCCGTACTTGTAACGTGTAAATTTTCAATATGTGCCTTTTGAACTCCCGTATTTTGTATTCTGTCATGGCTGTCAAGAGAAAGATCGCTGTACATGTTATCATATTTTTGTAATGAAAAGCAAATAATTAATGCAATTAAAGTTCAGAATTGAGTTTGTTTAATCTGCATAAGTTGTCCATTCTTCCCACGTCTACTTGAGATGTCATCACTCAGCAGAGCTGATAGATGTCAGCCAAGACATCGTGGATGAAATCGCGGATCGATTCAACCAAGAAACACTGGACAGATGAAATTGTGGCTCTTATCAACCACGTCCGATCCCATTGATTTCAGTTGATTTATCACTTTTAGACTGAATAGCTTCTGCATTCAATACTGGATCTTCAACTGACTTTTTATTAAGTAAACATAAACGAAAAGGAAACTGTGCATGTGCATATGAAACTGCAGCTCTTGTCAACGGCGTTCGAACCTATTTCAGCTGATTTATCTCTTTTAGACTGAATATGAAATGAATAAAAATACATATTATACTATGTCTGCACGTGTAGAGTTTCTTTTTGTGTTCTTTTAATTTAATAAAAATGCCAATTGAAGGTATAGGATATAGGACAAAACCTTATACTGAAACTGGATTTCTTTTTCATTTTATTCAGAACTACTTGCAAATACATTACATTTTATACATATAATCGCCTTTTTGTCGATCGCGTTTTCCCTTTTAGACTGAATGGCTTCTACATTCAATAGTGTAGATTCAATTGACATCTTTATTCCGCGGCACCTGTCAGCACGGGGGGTGGGGGGGTGGGGATTGGGAGCAGAGCCAAAACAGCGTTAGAGCCGATTCAGCGATCTAGCGGAGAGCGTTCGACTGGGTCCGCACTGTATTAATTAAATCTTGTTGAAGATAGATTTATTTGAGATTGTTAATAAAATTAAACTCTTCAACATAAACAATTCATTAAAGATTAAACATTCTTTTACGACCCCCTCCCCCCCTAAAGAAAGCAAAAACTTTTCACAATTTCATAAAATATTCTCCAATAAAAAGTGGAGTCCCTTCGGGGTCCTCTTTAGGTTCTCTTTTATTTATTATTTAATGAATTTAGATTTTTATGCAAATTTAAATTGACAAAATAGAAGCTAGAGCAATGAAACTTTTATTAACTCAGCTTTTAACTGGTATTATAATTTATTAAATAGAGAAAAACAGTAATGAAAATTCTTCTTAAGACTCATTTTCTAATCATTTCCATAATTTATCCTTTTACTGTGCAAGTTGACCCACAAGTCACTAGACTATTTAAAATTTGAATAACATTCTACAATTAGTTAATTTCAAATATTTTCTTTCAGATTATTAAAGTGTAACTCTTGGAAATTAAATATTGAAAATTCACGATTGTGCAACGTGTGAAAATACAGTCGAACCTCTATCCTATCATTCCCAGATATATCATTTTCCCGAAACCATCGTTCTTTTTTGTTGGTCCCTGCGCTTCTGCTATTGAAACCATGATAATAAAACCCGCATCCATCGTACCTCGATCTAGCGTTTTTCCACATCTTTCATTTGTAGTGTACTAAGTGTGAGGGGCGTTTCCCTAAGTCCTGGGTTTGGATTAAAATTTTTAAGGATTGGTGATAGGACGTATTTTGAGATCTCCGGGCCTCAGTTTTGCCTTTCACCAGCCCAGAGGAATAGTCTGTCAGAACGTTGTTTTAGGGGTTACGGTGGCCTCCCCTTGTCAAAGGGTCCACCTGACACTGTCCGCATTTGGGTTTTTAAGTTTTCTATTATTCCTGACGCTATCCTAAGTGTGCACCCTCACTTGTAATCCGCCAGGTTTCTCTTCTCACCTAGGCGCCCTGTTGAAGGCCCTTTTCTTATTTCACTGTCCGTCTCTAACTATCCTGTTTTGCCAGAGAGAGAATGGTGTAGGAGTGGCTTCGGCTGCCGGATTGGCTAAAAGCGGTACTAAGCATTGTGTCAATCTTTACTGTGCATATTTGCTTGATTTCTGAAACGACAATGTTAATGAGAATAAAATAGAATTTGCGCATCTGTTATCTCAATTAACTTTAAATATTTACAAAATCTTACTGAAAAACTTAATTTTTTCATTCAGCGATTGTTGGCGCTAACGTGTATTTTCTTTACGTAGAGTATTGCTCGGTCACTTAGCGAGCTTGAGCGCGACGGATTGTTTACCCTCACCGTTCAGGCGATGTTTGATTGTTGTAACTTTTGAGGAATGTGCGTACTTAGTTTATTGATGGAGTTGGAATTTAGGTGGGCTACGAGGTAGTCAAGGAGTCGAACCGCAGGGAAAGGCAAGGCAGCCATGAGTCAATTGGTAGACTGGAATAGAAGTCTTCAGCTCAACAAACTCGGTGATATTCCTGGCTAAGATGGTTCGCAAAAGCCCGTTAAGATGGTTGACTACGTTGCTATCTGATTTATGGCTGTGAGAAGCCGGCTGGAATGGGTTGTCAGCCTGGTGAGATTTCAGAACGTTGGTCGCCATTTTCTTCTTAATGACTCTCCGGAATTTACTTGATGGCATGTTTTGTGGTACATACCAGATTCAAGATTGTTGCCTGCTATGATTGTGTCGGGTCAACACGTTTCCAAGGTCAGCGCTTTTTTCCCCCCCTTGGATTTTGAATTTCTACACCCTAGACTTGATGTCGGATCCCAGCATGAACGATTACGTTTGAGATAATTTACGAGTTTGCCAAGAGTGGAACAGCTATCTAGGACGAGAATTCTTTTAAAGGAGAGCAGCCATGAGTCGAGTTTCGATGGAAGGATAGGATGATGGCAGGTTCGAACGCCCGA
>JAHWFO010030118.1:285375-315223 GCA_023313115.1 Rhysida immarginata
CAGATAAGCCAGTATCGATGTTTTCTTTACTCCGTCCATGACTTTAACTGTCATTAATAATTTTTTTTTACTACTATTACAGACACTGCCTTATTTTTGTGTTGGATTAGAGAACAAACAAACTTTCCAGCGAGTGTACAAAAGAAAGTGAAGTACTCCTAACAAGGACAGAGTAATTAAGTCATCCACTGTGCTGAACAGTTATTGGATATTAAGCTTCTCCACCATTTCCGGACGAACCTCCGACTTGCTTCCTCAGGCTTAATTCAGTGTTCCTTTTTTTTTTTGTTTCCGTGAGCTTTACAGTTGTTTTCTTGTCCGTTTCCTTTGTCGTACATATTACTTTTGATTTCTTTATGTTGTTGTTTTTGTCTTGCTAATTATTAGTGTATTTTGTTAGTTTGTATGTTTAAGTGGCATTTCCATCCTCTGAAAATTGAAAATGCGTATTTGTCAATTAAATACATAAAAAATGGTTAAAAGTACAACAGTGGCTTGGGGAAGAATGATGGATGTATTTCTCTCTTTTCCTGTCAATGACTAGTTGAGAAAGGGGGGTGTGTGTACATTGTATATATTGTTTAATTGATTTACTGTAAAATCCATCTCCCATCCAATTTTCTGTTGCCATAACCTAACCGGGAGGGGGGGGGGTGACTTCAAACGAACTTCGATCTGACGAATTTCAAACAAAATTAGCATATAATACTTAATATACGGTGTTGTTCTTTTCCTCCTCCGGAGTGCATGCTTGTGGTTTCCCGTTGTTCGTCCTGGTCCGAGCACTCAAACTATCCATTGTTTTCAGTGCGATCAAAAGAGGTGTAGATATGACCGAGTCTTAGTCGAGTGTTGATTTTTGCGTTAATTACCTAGAGGACCTAAAGTTTGTGGACAGAATTGTGTGCACCATCACTGCGCAATCTTAAATGTCATAAAGCTTTTGGCTTCACTTAATAACTACCATTTATCAGATTCTCTGGACCATGGTGTTTGAACTTAGTCTAGTGATTATTATTTGTCTTTGTTTTTCCTTTACCCTTTATTTCTTTCTGTATAGGTCCACCCAGTGCACGTCGTTCGAGGGTGTGTTCCCTTTCGTTTCCTCTGACAAGATTGCGTGCAGTTACCACCCAGTTCACCTTTGGAGGTGTCCGAAGATAGATTTTGTAATGCAACATTATAATGATGGAGTCAGTTTTTCCTCCTAATGTACTTTGTACCTTAGTTTTGTTAAGATAAATTGCCTGCACCTTGCCAATCCGGAAAATTAGTCGTCACTTCTTCCAATTTATTTTTCTCACTGACAAGGGAATCCCTCGAACATGTATGTCACGGATTTCCACCAAATTGAAATATGTTACTCAATTGAAACTACAATAGATGCTTGCAAAATAAGAGAGTGCGAAATTTTGTTTCTTTCAAAATAAACCACGAAAAAGAAAAAATTTGAGCACACAGTCATACAAGGACTCCATTGTTAAAGCGGTGTATGTGTATTAATGCGCTTAACAGAACTTCTTTCTTCCATTACTCAGCAATAAGCACGAATCCATTTGAGACGAAATCAATGGAAGTAGACAGCAGCAGATGACAATTGAATAGCTTCTCAAGTTTCTAAACAAACTTAGTTTTTAAAAATAGATTATTACAATTAGCTAATTAATTGCCTTCCAGTAAAAAATGTCTATAGTAATTAATAACCATTTCCTTAATTTATTATCTCATTTTATTAAGTAATTCGGTAATCAAACACGAGGCTGGCTTCATGTGCAACATCGAGTAGTACGTTGCATTGGTGAGGGGGTATGTATCGCGGTGCATTATAATTTTAAATAAAAATAGTATTCATGGATGCTTACCTCATCTTATAAATTATATCCAGATAAATAATTGTACAGCAAAATTAAGGTTTTATGCTTAATAACAGAGCTCTAACTGCAATTCTTTGGCGATCGCACTAACGATTTTGCTTGCTATCTTACCACCATGTTTGTTGAACTCTGCACACTTCCGGAGCGCTCCCCTGCCACGCAACGCTATCGCTTCCACGGTGTGCTTGCACGCAAAAAAAAGAAAGGCTATGTGGGTTCCCTTGTTAGTAATAAGTCTGTGCTGTCCAGTTTATTTCTTTCGTCCCCTGGGCTATTCTCCGGGCTTTAAAATATAGACTGGGTAAGTTTTTTCCACTCAAGTCTCTGCCCAGCCGTAGCAGTCGCCACAGGTGCAGTTTTCCAAGGATTACGAAAATCGACGGTTTCAATACGGAACCGCTTCACATTAAGAATGTTTGGTCCCTAAGAGCATTTTCACAGATTGCTCGTTCCTTAGCAAGAAGAGGAGTTGGATATTGATGGCCACTGTGTAGAATTATGGTGCCTACATTTCCATGGACCAGAATTTCATAACATGTGATGTATGTATGGAAGAAATTTGTGATAAGGTGGGAAATGGAAGTTGCATGGAGGAGGGACAACATAATGTCAGTGTTCCATATTATTGGTTGTGAAAGTTGATAGGTAAGTAGATAGACTGGCCAAAGAAGTAGAAACATCTGTTTAATATTTTATTGGACTGTGTGGGCCTGAATTACATACAGTATGATGGCATGGTTAGCATGATAACAATGATACTAAAACCAAACTAATAAAGACAATCACACAAGCACTTAATGGGTTCGAATTCATTAGAACCTTTTTATATACTCATGTTATAAATAAAAATGATCGAGCAAACCTAATAAATAATGAAAATTGGCTGTTTAATAACCAACAAAACGCTTGCATTACGCACTCAAAAATTAATGACTCTTTAAAAAATAATACATTAAGTAGAAGTGGAAAGTATCTAATACTATAATTCTCTTATCCGTCCAAGGCCAACAAAAAAAGTTACAACAATCCAGGAATTGTTGTTGTTTAAGATAATACAGTGTACTCAGTCATTGTTATTAATTTTTTTTTTATTTTTTATTTTTATTTATTGATTGTATCCAATTCATCCATCCAGGGCCTGTAAAGCCAGAGGCCGACGAGTTGGGTCCCTGGATGGACCTGGATTAACGACTGCTGTAAGATGATCGCAGCAGCCGGGGGTGAAGATCGTTTCTCACTGATGGTTGCCCATCCAGTGACTAGCCGTGCTTAACTTCCCTGAAGTTGTGTTCAGTGGAAGCCCACCAGGCCATGGCCTCCCCAAAATTAAATAAATAAATTGAAAAAAAAATAATAATTCTCTTGGTCAGTCCAAAGCCAGATATTGTTGTGATAATACTCAGCCATTGTTGTGAATTAATAAATAAAGTGAAAAATGTTTTATGCAGATGAACAGTACATGTATATTGTTGCAGAATATTAAGTTTTGAAAACCACTGATGCTCCACTTTCATTTCTTTACTCTTCAACCTGTACGGTTGACACCAGTCATGTGACGGGTGGATTACTAGTATAGGATATTTTGTGATAACTATATACTCTACTGCATAAGCAAATTAAGGGCATTCATTCATTTAATACATGATCTCACATCTATTGTTTCCCACATCCATCTTTTTTTTTTCCAGCTGTTCCCACAAAAACAACAAATCAAGGTTAGAATTTTAATTATAAAATTAACAATCAATTGTGCTAATGCAGAAAGCTTAAACTTGTCATTGTGGAGCCACCTGAATTACCATTCTAGTTTCTTCCTGTGGGGATATTTAAAAGCTAGAGTAAACCATAACAATCCTCAGACCATTCAGCTAATGAAGGCCAACATCCGTAAAGCAATTGACGGAATAAGTCGAGAAATATTATGACAGATAGTGGCACACACTTTAGTAAGTATGTATCATTGTGAAAGCTGTTTAATGGATGTAATTTTCAAAAAATGTGAATGATTAAAAAATTAAAAGAATTGAAAATTCTATTTTAAAATGGCCTAATGGTTTTTGGGCCACCCTGCATTGTTTTTTTTTAAAATTTCACCTTATTTGTCACAGTGAAGTCTTACTTAATCACTAAGAAGGGAAGTTCACAAATATACAGGGTGGACGAAAAGGTACTCCCCTATTTAAAAATTATTTATTGCAAAAAGTTATGAACTTACATTCATGAAAATAACTTCACCGTATAGGCTGACTCAAAAAGTTTTTTTCAGTTCGCCATTTCTTGCCACTACCATCCGGGGGAGCTGGCATCGGTGACGGATTGAAAAGGGCGACTATTGCTGAGAAGGCGCAGTGCGTGCTGTGGTGGAATGAGTCAAAATTGCGCAACATGGTGCAAAGAAATTATCGCTGTTTGTACGGAAAGGAACGACCAAATGCAAAGTCATTGAGGTTGCAGTTCAAGAAATTTCTGACCACTGGTAGCGTGAACATCTCCAGCAAGACGTGATTTTTCAACAGGATGGCGCACCACCGCATTGGGCCTTGTTTGTGCATCAGCTTCTAGACAAAGTTTTCCCTGGCCATTGGATTAGGCGTGATCGTCCAAACCCATGACCCCCATGCTCACCTGATGTAACGCCCCTTGACTTTTTCTTATGGGGTTACATAAAGACAGGGTGTATTCAACTCCTGTCCACAATCTGGAAGAACTGCATGAGAGAATCCGCGCTGCCATTGCAACAGTGGATGCCAGAATGCTCGGGCGCACATGGGCAAATTGGAATACCGATTGGACATCCTGCGCGTCACCAGGGGCGCCCACATTGAACTTGACTAAATGCGAAAAAAAACTCTTTGAGTCGCCCTATGCGGTGATGTTAATTGTATGATTGTAAGTTCATAACTTTTTGCAATAAATAATTTTTAAATAGGGGAGTACCTTTTCGTCCACCCTGTATATCAGAGATGTATTCAGGATAAAGCCTAATTGATAAAGGGGCTAGCAAGCCTTTCATATGTACCCTTGATAAAGCCTGGAAAAACGGCGAGTTTGGTCGGAGAATCTTGTGTTTTCTTCTGCTATGTATTGTAAGGCCTCCATAAACTTCATTAAGAAGGACAGTACAGTGAACCAAATTTTTTATAATATACAAGAGAACTCTTTGCTTTGCACGAGCATACCTTGGAAGCAATGGCATTGTGCATTGGCAATAGCAGAAGTAAAACGGCAAGCTGGAAGCAAAATCATTAATGGCGGTCACCAAAGAACTGCAGTTCGAGCAGTGTTATTAAGCACAAACCTTAAGTTTCCTGTATACAGTTATTCATCTCGAAATAATTTATAAGATGAGGTAAGAATCCATGAATACTATTTTTATTTAAAATTATAAAACACCGCGATACATACCGTCACCAAGGCAACATATCACTCGGCAGCTTTGCCCTCGTTTCTCTCGCAAATACATGATGCCACCCCCGCAAAATTTACGAAGATTGCCGAATTAATTAATTAAACAAAATAATAACTTAAGGAAATGGTTATTAATTACTATACAGATTTTTTTTACTAGATGGCAATTAGCTGATTTTAATAATCTACTTTTAAAAACTAACTTTGTTTAGAAACTTGAGAATCTATTCAATTGTCGTCTGCTATTACTTCCATTGCTCTCATGTGAAGTGCAGTGTCCGTGCAGTCACTCGCCAAATCACCAGTGGCGACAGTTCAACTAATCTGACAAAAAAACAATCACATTTGGCGAACATACTTGGCTAATTCTATTTACATGGAAAATTTTTATTTTCAACCTCAAAAATGCGATTATCATGTGATTAAATTTTTTTTTAATTTTAAATGCTTCATAATTTTTTTTAATTTTAAATTTGGCTAAAAACATGAGATTTTGGCTTAAAGAAAATCTCTATTGGCTAAACCATTGGTGAAAAAAATTTCAAGTATTGCGCGGCCACTGGAAGTGGATTCGTTCTTAGCGTTGACTGGTGGACGAGAGAAGATCCGTCAAGCACATTAACACTGTAACGTTCCGTTTTTTTTTTACCTGCTTAGGAAAGCAGATAGTTTTTTGATTAGAGAATATTTCCATTAAGCTGACAGTCTAGCAAATAATATAAGCTATTCTTTGGCTAACAAGTTTTCTTTCTTGTCAAATTTAGCTTTCCCCTCTTTTAAGACCGATATGAAAATTCCAATCCAGCTTCATTCCCTTTAATAGGAGGTTAAAGTGACCCCCTCCAGTATAATTACAAATCAAAGGGTTCACACAACGCGTTCTAATGCGTTTTGCTCAAAGAGTTAGCACTGTCCCAACTTCATTCAGAAGTAAACAGTAACGAATTATTTTTTAGTCTGGCCAGACGAATTTAGTTAGGAATATTTGTTTAAAGACAGTCACTCGTTGAGATATGGTTAATATTAAAAAGGGTAAATTTAAGAATTCGCCTAATTGCGATTTGTTTATTTTTGAGTGAAGCTAAAAAAAAGGATTAGGAGTTTATTGGTCTCATCTGAATCTATTGCGAGGTTCTCAAGTTTAAAATGCGCAGATTTATTGATAATGACTATCATGTAAAGTTAGGCGTCAATTTTTATATTTTAATAACAATAATATTGTTCGTTGCTAGGGTTTTGAAATAACTCAATTCGACGTTAATATTTCTTTCCTCTTTGTTTCCTTTAGCCATCGTGGTCAAATAATACTTTAATGAACTATTTTTTTTAACTTAAAAATAAAACATAAGGCTTTATTCTTTAAAAATATTTTTGAGAATAACAATGGTGTAAAATCAGTTAGGTTTAGAGAGCTTGCTTGATAAACAATCATTTACGCTGGTTTCTTTCTTTTCTTGAGCTCTTGATTGTTTAAAAATTAAGAAATCTTTTCCTTCGAATTGCACGTTGTCGGCTCGTGAGTTTTTTTTTCAATAACGTGTCGTCTCGAGCATCGCGAGCGATTTGAAAAATAATATAATTTTTTTCTTGGGTTTTTAGTCTAGCCTTCAGCAGCAACGGGATGACAACGATTGGGACTGCAGCTCTAGACAGGCCAATTGGCCTTAGCCCTCCAGCCGTAGCAAACGAATTCTGTTAAGGTATGACTAATTGTTTTATGGTTCCGAGTTCACTTGACTTCTTCAAGATGATTCCTAAAAACCTAATTTTAACTTCGCTCAGGTTCTTTTGCGACCCAGAGGATCTGTGGATCGCTTGTGGTTATGTATCTGCCATTGCCCTGTGTGCGGATCACGGAGATGAGAGCCATACTACATACGTTTCGATAAGATGATTTCTGTTTCTTTCACTCACTCCACAATTGCCGTTGACCTTAGCGGATCTAACCAGAATGCCTATGAACGATTTTTTTTTTCCGGACCTGTCCGAAAACCTTTTCCTGCGCTGGATGATGGTCTAGATAAGGTGTATTTCTACCGCTAGTCGCCCACCTTCGATTATCTATCTCCGCTGCGCTGTGGACTTTCCAGAATGAAGATTAGGCCTCTTTGAATACTTATCCTTCGAATATGGTGGAATGTGACTCTATTATTTCAGAACTGTTTCAACTGCCTGGTAATGACCCGTCATTGGGACTCCAAACCTGAAGTTGCCTTTTGATTTTTGCCATTTGGATTTTGCTGTTTGAGTTTTTTGATTTTTGATTGTTTGTTTTTCTATCACTCATCCTTAAAAAAAAAAAAAAAAAAAAAAAAAAAAGAGAAAAGAAAATTTGTTTTTTTTTTCCGCTAATTATTTTTTCAGTAATATAGGTGAATCCGTCTTCCTCGTCGCTTGGGACTTCTTTCGTTTCTCACACGACTATTCCCCTTCCTTCTATGTTGTAGTGTCTTAAATCGTTGCTGTGTTTTGTTAATCGCTTTTCCTCCGTGTTTTTCCATGTGACGAGGTAAGCCTTTTTAATTTTGTTTTACTTTATTATTTCATTTTAGTTTGTTTTTTTACCTCGATTCAGATAAATCTTGTTATTTACAGATAATTACACAACACTCTGAATTTTTTCAATTTATTTTTTTTTTTTGAATTCTCCTTTTGTCAAACTGCAAATGAATTTTTCTTCTGGAGTCCTTTCCTAGATCATAGACTTTGGCCTTCATCCGCCTTCAAACTGTATCCAGCGTAGTTTTACTTTTGCTTTTCCATCCTGGTCCGGACAGTACAACTTTTCTAATTTAAACAGTGACTTTGTTTCTAATTAATCATTTGTTCTTGATTCTCCTTTTACTTTTATCTTAAATCTTTGTATATTTTATATATATATATATATATTTTTTTTTTTAGTTCCAAGTGTTTTGTTAGATTTGATCTTGTTTAGAATCTCAACTGTTTATTTCATCTTCGAATCCTTCAGTAACTTTCTCCAACTCAGGAAGTCCTCCTTGAACCTTTCCACTTCTCCTTTGGTGCAATGTCGTTCCAGATATAAAGAATAATAGCCAACAATCTTCTTGTGGATGCCATCCGTTACTTTTGTAACATCTATTTTTATTATCATGTTTAAGAGAAAAAAAAAGAAAGGAAGGAAAATAAAAGCAACAAATGCGCTTGGAATTAAGTTTTCTTTTTTTACGTTAAATCATTAACAAACTTTACTGTAAGTCAATCAACAAATAAAAATTCTGTTCGGGGGTTCAGTTTTTTAATAGTCCCAATTTTAAAAGTTTAATAGTAAAATTTGTAATCTTTTTTAGCCAACAACCTTAAATCAAGCTAAGATTTTGGGGATGTTTTTTTTAATTTAATTACCAGAATAGGGTTTCTTTTTAATCAGGAAAGACAAGAATTAAAGTTCCTGTTTCCGTAGCCTTGTGTGTCACATTGTGGCACGCAACAACACACACACACACTCACACACTCTCACACACACACACACACACACACACACACACACTTTAATTATGGCTTTAACAAAGGAGTCATTGTATGGCTGTATGTGCTCAAATTTTTCGTTTTCATACTCTATTTTGAAAGAAACAAAATGAAGTGATTTCTTATTTTGCAAGCATCAATAGTAGCTTTAAATAAGTAACATATTTCAATTTGGAGACCATTACGTTTTATCATTAGAAGGAAGATCTGAGGAAATTTTGTATAGCTAATAGGAAAATATAACCCCCCCCCCCCCCCACACACACACACAAAGCTACGGATGGTAAAAGAAAGTAGATGAAACCGTCTAGTTGAAAGAAATTGCCCCCTTAAAAAAGGAGTAAGAAAGTGGATGAAAAGTGGGAGTAAAAAGATAAAGTGGAAGACAAAGAGAGCATATAAAAGTATCACCCTATTTCTTATACTTTTAATCTACCTATTTACGAGGGTGGGCTGAAAAGTAATGCCTCCAAGGCCATAACACTTTTATTTTTTAACGAATTAAAATTTTTTTTTTTTTTTTCAAATGATGGCTTATTTTGTTCTCTTTTCAATGCATTATTCACTTTTCAACATAGTCCCCATCTCTATCCACATACTTTTGCCAACGTGACACTAGTCGTGACATCCCATCGGAGAAGAAGTCCTTTGGTTGTTTTCGACACCAGGATCAAATCGCGTCTTTCAGCTCGTCATCAGAGCTGAATCGATGTCCTTTAAACGATTCTTTAAGCTTTGGGAACAAGTGAAAATCGCTGGGAGCGAGGTCAGGGCTGTACGGCGGATGCGGTAGAACCTCCATGAACTTCAGTCGCTGCAACCCTTCTTGTGTTTCTCGACTTGTGTGCGGACGTGCATTGTCATGCTACAGAATAGGGTCCATACCCTTCCGAACTCGGAGCAACCGGGCGCGAAGCTTCTCTAGCGTTTGCACATACTGTTTTGAGTTGATCGTGGTTCCTGGTTCCAAGAAGTCATGGTGGACAACACCCTGGAAGTCCCAAAAGATGGTCAACATGACTTTCCCTGCTGACTTGACAACCCTGAACTTTTTGGGACGTGGAGATGTTGCATGGCGATATTCCAACGATTGTCGTTTATTCTCTGGGTCAAAATGATGTGCCCGTGATTCATCCCCCGTGAGAATGCGCTGCAGAAAAGCCTCACCCTCACGCTCGTACCGGGCCAACAGATCCTGGCAAACGTTCTTTCTCTTCTCTTTGAGTTCAGGAGTGAGCATATGCGGTACCCAACGAGCACACCCCTTACGATATCCCAGCAACTCGGTTATGATAACGTGCACTCTCTCCTTGGAAATTTGGAGCTCTGTAGCGATGTCATATTGCTTAATTCGGCGGTTGGAACGAATCATTTGATCGACACGAACTCGATGTTGCTCGTCTGTTGCTGTGATTGGTCATCCACTGCGGGGTTGATCAGCTAGGCTAGAGCTTGCTGGGTTTCGTTCTTTCACTAATCTTGCCAATCTTCTCACTGTACTGACATCAAAAGTTGCATTGCCGTATACAGCTGTCATTCGGCGATGAATTTGGACAGGATTGCAACCTTTAGCTGTCAAAAACTCAATCACTGCACGCTGTTTCAACCTGACTTCCATGTAGGTCGCCATTATGTTTCATTTTCAGCACACCTACACCATCTAGTGACATAGACAAAGTGTTTTTGAAAGAGAACAAAATTAGCCATCATTTGAAAAAAAATAATTTTAAATTCGTTAAAAAATAAAAGTGTTATGGTCTTGGAGGTATTACTTTTCAGCCCACCCTCGTATTTCTGGCTAATTTAAGCTATTTGTTTCTACCTCCTTTTAATCTTCCTTTTTTTTTCAGTAAATTTATTTTCTCAAATGTAGTATCCAAAATATTGAAAAGAACTACACTGTGTGGCCAGTTTATTAGAACCCCCCCCCCCCCCCCAACCGAGGGGGGAGCACCCCGAGCGGCGAGAAGGGCAAGAATTTGCCATGACATGGATTCAATTAGCCACGGGAAGCTTTGTTCCATGATGTCTGTCCAAGTGGATGCAACAGCTGTTCCCAGTTGATGCTTATTGGATGGTGGTGGATCCATGCCTAGAATAACCCATTCCAGCTTATCCCAAAGATGTTTGATTGGGTTCAAATCCAGGGACTGTGGTGGCCAGAGGAGTAAGATGAATTCATTATCACTCTCCTGGAACTATTCCAGGACAATACGAGCCTTGTGACATGGAGAATTGTCCTGCTTGAAGTATCCTTCTGATGGGGGAAACACAGTAGTCACGAAGGGATGAAGGGATGAATGTATTCAGGTACCCCTGACCATTAAGGCGTTGTTCTACAGGTGTCAGCGGACCTAGAGTAAGCCAGGAAAACATTCCCCAGACCATTACAGAGCCTCCACCAGCCTGAACAGCAGAAACAAGACAGGAGGGGATCCATCACTTCGTGCTGTTGTCTCCAAATTCTGCGTCAGCCATCTGCATGATGCAACAGGAAACGGGATTTTTCCAGTTGTCGATTGTCCAGTGTTCGTGATCACGGACAAATTGGAGATGTTTTTTGCAGTTTTGGGTGGAGATCAAAGGTGCCTGGACTAGCCATCAGCTGTTGTAGCCCATCCTTGCGTGTAGTGCGCTCATAGATATTATTCTGTGGTCCAGTGTTGTACTCCACGGTTAGTTCACGAGCCATGATGCTTCTATTCACACGAACAACCATTTCTGCGCTCACACCTTGGTTTGACGAGTCGTTAGCGACCACAGGCTTGTCTCTGGCTAGTTGTTTTTTGGTTGTTTAACTCTAGTTTTGGTAAAATCTTGAAATGGTTTTTCGGGAAAAGCCTAGAAGACGTGCGGTTTCGGAAATAGTCCACCTCGCTGGGCACCAACTATCATCCTGCACTCGCAGTTGATTAGATTTCATGGTGACAGTCAAACCACTTGCAGTTGACAGGTGTGTTCTTGTTTTATACTGGTACCAACTGTCACGTGACCAACTGATACGTAGTAATTGCTATGCCAACGGATTTGCATAGTCATGAGCGTTCCTAATAAACTGGTCACTCGGTGTATATATTCTTTTGTTTTTCATAATTTCCAATCAAATGATATATCATATGTTGCCATTTGAAAAGAGTTAATAATATCTAAAGACCACATGACTGTTATCATTTTTGATCAATCCCATTGGGTCAATCACCCCTAAACTTCACATAAATAAAGATCTTGCCTACAGGATTCTGCATACCAAATTTAATTTCTGTATAACATATTGACCAGATGGACCCGTTTAAAGTACAACTTTGTGATCACATACAACTTTATTTAAATCGTGGTCTCTTTACTCTGATCACATTAATAAAATTGTGGTGTATATAAAAAAAAATTTAAATTGATCATTAAATGTGCAGTAAAATGAAAATTGGTTTCAGAAGTGTCCTTTTACAAGATAAAGTCAATAAATAGCGAGGCAGAGGATAATGCACTTAAACTATGGTATTCATCAACGTGGAGACGGGCCTGAAACGAGTTTCTGGTGTGACGAAAATGATTTGCACACATTTCTCTCGCTAGTGGCATTACATGTCTGACAAGGAATGAGCAAAGGATGATAACAGAGCAGCAGCCGTGTTCATTCATCTTGTTTTTGAAAGTGACAAGTAATCGAGGTATTCAAAGAAAAGAAGCAGGGTACAATGGAATCAAGCCAAAAACTGTGGACACAACTATAGAAAGAAAAATAACTCCAAAAACACTATTCCATATAATAAATTTTAATGACTCAGATGTACATTTCGGAAACGAAGTTTCCTTCATCAGTGAGTGAAGCAGGGTGTTGTGCACTTTTTTATACTTCAAACTTCATAGTATAGTCTCCGGAAGGCAATCAAATCGAAATGTCTCTTCGAACTTTCTCGTGGCATCATCCTGTCGCACGACAACGCTAGACAACACACAGCAAATGCTACAAAAAAAAGTCTGTTGTAGAGTGTCATCGTTACACGATGAATTTTTTTTGTTGGCTTGTTGCCATAGTGTAATCGCTTGAATACATTCATGTTAGCTATTTACCATTTATTTCTCACTTTTTGCCAATCTCCTGGCAAGCTATACTCTGTTCAGCAAAAGAGTACTGCCAATCAGTGTCAAGAACCTATTGGTTGGAATGTCTTGGCAGTGAGAAGAATGAGGAGAGCGAGAGGAGGGGGGGGGAGCAGCTACTCATTGTTGGCACTGGTGTTTTCAATTGCAGAGGTGTGCTGTTTCCAGTACTCTCCAATATGAAGCCTTGAATAAATTATTTGAACTCACTGAAGCAAACATTTCTCTTGTTAAGCGAAGAGAAACCAACTGTTTTAGTTTTATTCTTCGTCATTAAGCAAGGTTGCAATACTGATGGAGGTTGGCGATTAGCAACAAGTTCGTTCTGATTAGCCAATGAAGACACAACCAGAAATCTTTCGTTGGACAGTATATTTGTCTTCCTCTCACATTTCTCTTGGATACAAAGGTTCCTTTTGGCCCTCTAACTAATGCTCGTGTATTTGTTAAGTGTTCCGCTTACCGTTTCGTTCAATTTCGTAATACCATCGACGCTGCAATGCCGCTATGTTGTTTACTAGACCATCTAAAAAGCTTCATCATCAACATATCTCAGTGTTATCCGACCCGATCATCAGACAACTTCCCTGACTTGTGTTTGCTGTTCTGACTTGTCCAAATTGCACATGAAGGAGGTACCTCTGAGAGGTGACCATCTTTGCCGACTCGTCTGTTTATATTCCTCAGTGTGTTAACTCTTTATGCTTTTACTATTTCCCTTCAGCAACTTTAGATGAGATGAAAGAACTTTTACTGTATTCTACAGCTGTGTGTTAAAACTCAAACAGAAGCAAGAACCACAATACGGAATGTAAGCCCCATAGTAGGATACAAATTAAAAAATTCATAAAATCATATAAAGTAGATATAAGCGAACATTTTCAATGTGCTTCGGGCTGCATTGGGAGGTGCCGTGGGCCATGAGTTTAACACTTTCATTCTACAGAGGGTTGAGTACGTTACAACTAAATGATTTGCAAGCATCATAAGCTATGAGAAACCCCGCTGCCATGTTCGGTGATGTTCTGTCTTATGCCCACGGTGTCGAACTATGGCTCTGCATCGCAGGTTCCATTCAATACGACTTCGCCACAGAGAATTTACGTCAATCTGTGCCCACCCCTCTTCACAGGCTTTCCATAAACCGTCCAATGTATGGGGTCGTCTACTTCCAAGGGCACGTTTCAGCAGTCGAAAGTTGCAATAATACATAGGGGATGCATCTGGAGATTTCACGAATATGTCTTCAAACGGAATTGAATATACGCCCGTCTCCCGTTCCAGTGTTCGCAATTGGGTGACCGCTGACTTGGATGTATGACTCGCAGCTTCATCCTGATGCACCCATACCAGGTTTCGGATGCTTAACCAGTCGGAGAATTTTGTGGATTATGTTGCATACCGTTGAATGTGATGCGCCTACCTTATTTGCGACTGCCCTCCGAGTTTTGAATTTTTCTGCTGAGATGAGACGCTTGACTTTGACTACAACCTCCGGTGTTCCGCTTGGAGTGGATCGTTGTCTTGAGGGTCCCGGTTTGTCCAACATTGCTGGTATTGCGGTTTTTCTGTTTTTATTTAGTATGTTACAGATTCCTGCCTTCAAAATGGTGAGATCCCCTGGATTTCCATTGTTTTATAATTATGGAATCGGACCACTTTGCGTTGGAGAGTGCATTTATATATCCTTCCTTATATCTATTGATTTTTGGTGGCATTATCGCAGATAGCGTTTGTACAACGATTAAAAATGATGAAGCGATGTCCCCTTTATAACTCCTCACGACCGCGTAGCCCCATCAACCACGTGGCTGTAGAATTTGCATATGTAAATCGTTTAGTTGTAACGTAACGTACTCAACCCTCTATACAGAAACTGTGGGGAGGAAAATTTATGTTTCAACATTTGTAATGTAAGATTTGATATGTTTTCTTATTCAAAATTTATTCAAAGAATGTTTGCTTTTTCAACAAATAATTTTTATTGCCTATGATCAGATAGTGGCTGATCAATGATTTCAAACAAGTGAGTTTTGATAATCCTAACAGTTTATCCCCACCAGGTGTGAAATATTTATTACGAGGGGAGATCAAAAAGTAAGTTGCACTAACTCGCCGCAGGAGCACGCTGTGTGTCGCAATCTTGGGCAAGCAGAGAAAGGGACATTAACTGCGCAGACGTCGGATAGGACGGTTGCTGTGGTTTCCCGTCGTGTTTTGTGTGACTAGCGGGCTAAAAGCAATGGCGCGTCAACTGGATGTCCACTCCAAACTTGAGGTGCGAGCAGCAATCCGATTTCTATGGGCCAAACGGGTGAATTGTACGAACATTCATCGTGAAATCACTGCTGTATATGGAAATTGAGCGCTGGTGTGATTTTGTTGCATGATAACGCAACACCTCACAAGGCCCGCCAAACGTGCAAACTGCTGCAGCGATTCAAGTGGGAGATTTGGCAACATCCTCCATACAGTCCCGACTTAGCGCCATGCGACTTTCATCTTTTCGGTAAGCTCAAAACGGAACTCGGTGGATAACGATTTCGAAACGATGAGGAGGTGAAAGCGGCTGTCACCGTGTGGTTACAAAACGCTGGAGGAGATTTCTATGCATCCGGAATCGAAAAGTTGGTTGATCGTTCGGATAAATGTTTAGGGTCTCTTGGGGACCATGTGAAAAAGTGAACCTACATTGTATGCTGCTATATCTGTGTTGCTTTTGTATAGGTGGTGTATAAATGGCCATACCGTAGAAGTGCAACTTACTTTTTGATCTCCCCTCGTATAATCTATGCAGGTAAGTACTTACTGATTCATGTTCCTGGGGTAATTCTTTCTCCTGTTTCTTTTTTTGTTTACGTCTCTATAAATATAAAAATAACAATAATAATATTTAACTTAAAAAAATACTGGATTTTTTTTTTTTTTAATATTGGCCATATTCACTTTAGGCCGTAAACTCTTAAGAGTCTAAAAATGATCGAACTACTTCGCTTTAGTATTCCAGAGTATCTTTATTAGAATTTAAACAGTAATTTTATTATTTATATGATCATCTTCCTTAATTTTATATACAGTATTTCTTATAAATACAGAAATTTCTTCCTTAATTTTATATACAGTATTTCTTATAAATACAGAAATTTCTTCCTTTTTTATATATAAATTACAATTTGTTTTTAGAAAGATTAGAAAGAAATCTCTTATCCATAGAACAAAAGAAAAATTTTTTATTCAGTACTTATTGCTACTATTCAATCTGGAGTGATTATATGAGGAAACGTAAGTAATCCTTTGAAAAAAAAGACTTATTGTTGCTTTTAATAAACCATTTCGAATTTTGTTCAATCTTGATCATTGATGCTCCGTTCCCCTTTTTTGTAATTGTAAAATTGTAGATCTCTCTCGTTATTTGAAATTAAGACAATTAAAAGAATTAGCAGCAGCACTTTGAGGTTTAACGCATTATAGCAATTTCGTTAAAGATTGGTGTTCTACGGGTTTGCAATATAGGTTACATCACTTGAAGCTCACAACAAACAAAATAAATGCCATCTTGAAACAAGCTTAATTACCGTAATTTCACGCGGATAATCCGCCTCCCAGATATTCCGCAGGATAAAGAAAACCACCTTTCCTGTAAAAATTTTCTCCCATAATACGCTTCTCAGACAATCCGTGGAATTTCGGAGAATTCAAGGCCTAAATAATTCTGCTCGTGTAAAAAGTGGTTCATTTCAAATCTTTCTAAAAATGTTTAAACCATCCAAGCTGGAAATATCATTTCTAATTAATAACCAATGTAAATTTAGTATTTAACTTAAGAATAATAAATGTTAAAAAAAAAAAAAAAAAAAAAATGCGTTTTTCTGATCAAGTGCGAACTCTTCACGTTTGGATAGCCACTGTCAAAATTAATTTTCTTTCTGATGTTTCTAAGAATTAACGCATAAATTCATTTATAACTGTGTATTATTTTTACTTCAGCAGAAGAGTGTTACAAATTGCAGGAAAATTCAATTAGGGTCTGTGTTAAATCTAAGTTTTAAAAGTGCAGCAATTCGTCGGCGGTTAGGCCTATTAAAATATATACATTGTCAGCGATTGCGAGTCTACTCTGAAAATGCACTAAATCATCAAAAATACTCAAAATCCTAAAGGAAAAAATTGTGCATTGTGAATATAATTTATTAACGAATTTTAATTAAAACTAACAAAATCTTATTCAACAAATATGAAATGAAGCAACTTTTGCGAATATTAAACGTTCTTTATCCGTCGTATGTTTCAGTACTCGTCGTTTGTTTTTTTTTCTTCTTGTCTTCCCTAAATGTTTAGCATTATTTTTGTACACATTACATGGGAGATGTCGAGAATTTATTATAATAACGAAGTGCTGCTATTTTTTTCTCATTATACACTGAGTGGCCAAATTATTATGACCACCTGACAGTATTAGGCAAATGAGCTATTGTGTCACAGCGCTGCCGCGAGAGGGCTAGATAGCTATAAAAAGGGAATGCAGGTGAGGTGAACCATCAGTTGCACTGTTTTTTGCGACGATATGGGCAAAAAACGTGATTTAACAGAGTTTGAACGCGGTATGATCGTCGGCGCGCGCAGTGTCGGAACCAGTATCAGCAAAACAGCTGAACTTGTGAAATATTCAAGAGCAGCAGTTATTAATGTTTACAGAGAGTGGACTACCAAGCAAAAAACCGGCTCTTAACGTCAAGCATGTGGTCATCACGGGCTCCTCAATGCTTGAGCTGAAAGGAGATTGGCCAGAGTTGTCCAGGGCGACAGAAGAGCAACAGTGCAACAAATAGCGGCAAATCTTAATCAAGGACAAACTGTGACCGCCTCTGAACGAACTGTTCGCTGATCATTACACCGTTTAGGCTATGGAAGCCGACGACCAGTTCGAAAGCCTCTACTGTCAGCCTTGAACAAGAGCAGATGTCTCCAGTTCGCCAAGGAGCACAAGGATTGGACAGTAGATGACTGGAAAAGGGTCATGTGGTCCGATGAGTCACGATTTCAAATGCATCATGCAGATGGCAGGGTTAGAATATGGAGAAAACAACACGAAAGCATGGACCCCACCTGCATCGCCACAACACTTCAAGCTGGTGGCGGCAGTATTATGGTTTGGGGGATGTTTTCTTGGCATTGTTTAGGTCCTTTGATTCCTCTGCACGAACCTGTGCGTGCCCAAGATTATTTAAGTATTGGCGCAGATCAAGTACATCCCGTTATGTTAATGATGTACTCTGACGGGGATGGATACTTCCAGCAGGACAATGCTCCTTGTCATAAGGCTGGCATCGTCCTCAGATGGTTCGAAGAACATGCCGGAGAGTTTACCTTGCTTCGTTGGCCTGCACAATCGCCAGATCTCAATCCCATTGAGAATTTGTGGGATGAAATCGAACGGGCCATCAGGGAGCGGGATCCAGCACCATCGAATCTGCAGGAATTGGAAGGTGCAGTTCTTTAGAGTTGGTCTCAAATTCCTCCTACAACCTACCAAAATCTCATAGAATCCATGCCCCGAAGAATGCAAGCAGTAATAAAAGCGAAAGGTGGCCAACACTGTATTAAGGGGGTGGTCATAATAATTTGGCTACTCAGTGTAATTTTTTTGGTTAATCTTCATTATCCACACATCGCAATTCTACCTGTTGATCGCGGGCCGTATTGCTTCTTGTTTCACAACATTGTGATGGATTTTATAGATAGATATTAAAAAGATAGGAGATTCAATTTACGGTTAGCATGAAAAAAAGTTAACGCCTTAAAAGTATACAAAAAAGTTAACGCCATAAAAGTAAAGTGCAAAAAGTTGAGATAATCCAAGTTTGAGATTGAAATGCTTTTACCCGCCCCCCCTCCCCAAGTAATCGAACCTAATTCCTGATTCGCAGTCCTCAACTGTAATTTAAGTGCAATTTGGAAAAAAATTATATCCATTTTCCCCGATAACCCGCTGAGCCATTTTTCAGAAGAAAAAATACAGATAATCCACGGAATTACGGTACATGGAAAACTATCAAAGCTCTTCAAAACTCTTATTCTTAATGTCACCAAAAAGTTCACTTATGATCACAAAAAAAGTGGGGGGGGGGGGGTTGTCAAGTAATGAGTCAAAGTAATTTTCACTGCTTCTCAGATGAATTCATTACAGAAAACATGAATTCATTACAGAAAAGTGAAAAAAGTCGATAAAATTCCATTGCAGGGAAGAGGGAGAATGGCTTATTGATGGTCTCTGACAACGCCTCCTAGGAAGAATGCCTGTGCACTGAAAATTTATATATATTACATGATCATAGAAGTCATAAGGGCTTATTATTGGTAGAAACACGATAAACAATGCCTTTTTATGATGATGTAACAATGTATGAATTTTCAGTGCACAGGCTTTCCTTTTAGATGGTGTTGTCTCTGATGGCCGTGTTCGTTAATTTATTCAAAATGGGAGCATGCGAAGTGAGCCTACTTTAAATCTCCATAGAAGTAGTTTCCTTAATATTATTTAGTGATATTTGCAAATATCCAAAGATTTTTTATATATGATTACCCTAATGATTACTGTTAACAATAATAAATAGATATTAATTTAATAAAATTTAAGTGGGACAATTATGAGGAGAATGGCAGTGTTCGTTAATTTATTCAAAATGGCAGCTTGAGAAGCAAAGCCGTGTTTATATCACCATCGAAGTTAGTTTTCTCCATATTATTCAGTGATATTTACAAATATCCAAAGATAAATAATTTTCTATAGGTATTACTGTTAACAATAATGAATAAATATTAAAAACAATATTAACAAACAAAATGGAGAGAAAAGAAGACGAACGAGGAAGAACTAGAAAGAGCAGAAGAACAAAGAAAGATATTAAACATTATGAGAAAAAGAAGAAGAAATTGACTAGGTCATGTTTTATGACACAACGAATTTATAACGCTGATTATCGAAGGGAGAATTAATGGAACTAGACCAAGGGGTAGGGCGAGAAAGGACTATATAAAACAGATCCAACAGTATACCGGTACCAAATCCATTTTTTAGGAAATTAAAAAAATGGCCGAGAACAGTGATGAATGGAGAAGACCTTTCTCAAGATGCAACCACCAGTCTACTTACTGACTGAAGAATATTGATGATGATGATGATGATGAATTTAATAAAATTTCAGTGGAATATATTAACATCTTTTTGTTATTCAATTAAACATGGCAAAGCTGGTTACAAAACAAACTACCATAATTTTCGACAATAGCACCGCGGCGTTTCTGTTAATAAAAGTGAAAATTTTGGCGTGTGCGGCGTATCAGCCGCCGCGGCACTACTGTCGGAGATTTTACAAAAATAAAAAAAAATAAAAATTCTACCCACGATTTTAGGCCTACTTCATATCGTTCTCTCAACGATATAAAATGAGTAGTGACAATATATTCCTTGATTTATTTTTATTGGTGAATTTATCGATGAATTCACATCCCTATTAATTAAAAATTCACTCCAATAGCGATCGAGCGTGAGCGTTCATCTACAGCAGCGGATTGAACCACCGGGTCACCGGGACAAAACCCGGTGGGCCGGACGGATGCCTTTACTTTCTAGTAATTGAGGGCCGCTTTCGCCAATTTTTCCCGGTATCTTCCCGGTACGATGTAGACTGCCAGTCCGCCCATGTTCATCGATCAACATGAGCAATGCATCTAAAAACTTCTCTCCCTTATCGTTCTCATCGTTCACTACACGACCAACATTATCAATTTTCAAATCTGATCACGTTCAAGCGTGCCTGATCACTTTCGCTTCGCAATAATGGCAAACAGTGAAGGCGTATCCCACCTCGATGTAGTTCCGAATGCGTTTATAGTTTTGTCATGAATCTGAATGCACACAACATGTCAGGATAGACGCTTTTTTAGGATAAATCTTCCCTTTTAGGTGACGGCGATGCGCATTCGCTACGCTCCCGCTACACAACGGCCAACTCCCACAGCCAGCTTATGATTGACACACGCGCGCGCACACACATACACACACACACATGGGTATACTGAAAATGGGAAACAAAATTTGTCTTTAAGGAGAATAAGTTGCCTTTTGGCGTATTTCTTTTCTGTTTTTTAATTAAAATTTCTTATAGCTGGATACACAGTAGGGGCGAAGGAGCTGAGTATAAAAGCGAAGATTGTTTTATATTTTTTATTTTTTAAAATTTTTTCTCTTAGGATTCGAATTTTCTTTAAAGTTTCGTTTTTGTATTACGTAGATTTTTGCGTTTTAACTATCAGAAAGATTCATGAGCGCGTGCGTGGGGCTAAACGGTTGCGAGAGCGCTTGAGAGGTGTTAGAAACACCAGTATTTTGTTATACAGTGGCGGCCAAATGTTTAGGACCACATGAAAACAATTCACTTTTTACGTCATTATAGTGAATAAAATTAGTTAAAAATTAAAAGATTTATAAAATTTCTAAAATACAATTACTAGTTGCCACCTCTGTCAAACAGTGTTACATTTGATATATGCAAACAAGTTTTACCTTATAAAAATGGGTTTGCACCAGTTTGTTAAGTGGACAAAAGTTTAGGACCAAGTGAAAGAAGTCAAACACAAATGAACTCAATGTAAATGTAAGTTTTAAATTACTGTGAATGTAATAATAAATCACTTCTTTAATATGTATGTATTCATTTTAATGTATATTTGAACTTTTAAAGATGGGAAAAGCAAAGAATATTACGCCCGAAACTCGGTTGCGATTAAGACAGTTGAGACAGCAAGGTTTAAGCTATTCAGTAATTGCAAAACAGCAAAACATCATGCATACATGCTATCCAACTCTACAATGAGACAAAAGATTTCAAAGACCGACCAAAAAGTGGCAGACCTCTTAAAACTGATGAAAGAACGGACCGTCACATCAACCGTTTGTCAACAAATGATCGTCATCGGACTGCCAAAGATATCAACACTACTATACGGAGTTTGAAATTGGCATCTGTAAGCACTAGAACCATCAGACGGCAACTGAACCAGTTTAAATTGTTTGGCAGAGTAGCACGGAAGAAACCATTATTGTCTCTCAAAAACAGAAAAGCTAGATTGGAATTTGCTCATGCTCATGTCAACTGGACACCTCAACTATGGCAAAACGTACTTTTTTCTGATGAAACCAAGATTAATTTGTTTGGTAGTGATGGTAGAATACATGTAAGGTGCAGAAAAGGAGAAGAATTTGATCCTCGCTGTATCAAGCCTACTGTCAAGTTTGGAGGTGGTAGCATAATGGTGTGGAGGTGTTTTTCTCGACGAGGAACAGGACCTCTGAAGTTAATTGACGGGATAATGGATCGCTACGTCTATAAAGATATTCTTGAAAATACCATGTTGCCTTACATTGATGACAATTTGTCTCTGAATTGGACATTTCAACAAGACAATGACCCTAAACATGCCAGTAATCTCATTACAGAGTGGTTTAAAAAAAAATTATATTAATGTTATGAAATGGCCTTCCCAATCCCCAGATCTTAACCCAATTGAGATGCTATGGAATGATGTGAAACAAAAAATAAAGTTGAAAAAATTCAACAATAAAGTACAGTTATTTCAAGCTGCAAAAGAAGCATGGGAAGAAATTTCCTTTGAACGTTGTGTAACTTTGGTGGACTCAATGAATCGAAGATGTGCTGCAGTAATCAAAAATCATGGTTATCCCACTAAATATTGAGTTTTTTTTTAATAAACCTCTACTGGTCCTAAACTTATGGCCACGTTAAACGGTGAAGGTAGTGGTAAAAGTGATTCCCTGCTTCATAATAAACATTTTGCTTTTGAATTAGAATTTATTTTTGGTAGCGCTTGATGCTAATATATAGTTTGTAATTTATGTAATTATTATATACTGTTACAAAGTAATAAATAAATGAAAACATAACAATTAATCAGATGGTCCTAAACATTTGGCCACCAATGTATATTATTTATTATTATTAAAAGCAAGGGCACGGTGGAGTATATCTTCACCATGAGCAGAGTATGTTTCAAATTCGCCAAAGCGATGTGCAAGCTATACAGCAGCTTTTAAACTAACAGCCCAGATTGAAAAGGCCTAAGAGCAATCGTGCAGCAGCGAGGCAGTTAGGACTCGACGAAAAATCTATTCGGCGCTAGAGAAAATGTATGCAGAAATATATTATACACTGATTGGAAGAAAGTAATCAGACACTTTCGATTTTAGACGTTTTGTCGAATATCTAGAAAAATACTTGACGAATTGTCCTGAAATTTCAGGGATGTAAAAAGGATTTTACACCTCATATATTTCAGCGAAGGTTTTCTCCCGAAGGCAAATAGGGGACCAGCAAAGAAGTGAACCAAAAAAATAATGTTTGGAATCACCCTGTAAAAAATAATGCTTGAAATGCATTGTAGCTGTAGCATATGCTTAAAAGGCATGTTTTACTTTTCTGTGTTCATTTGTATGAGAATAGCACGTATATTCATGGAGATATAAAGGTTTCTTTAAAAAGGTCGAAATGTTTTCGTAAGTTTTTTGTTTATAGCACGCAGGATTTTCAACCCAATGCAATGCCATTTTCAGGAAACTTGACAAACTACAGTACAGACAACACCCTGCAATCAGAATAGAAAAATATTAAATATTTGATGAAATATGAGCATTTTTACTAAATATTTAACTGCACATGCGCATGCATTACCAGGTTGTCTTTGGCATAATTTATTAGCCAAATGTATAGAGCTACTCTTATAAAATGCCCCAGCAAATATCGTGAAAATTGAGAAAGATATCGCCGATAGAATGAGTTGAATTTCAGTTGCACTCAAAAATAAACAAAACGGTAAGGGGCTTTCTCCAAACTTTTATTTTTGGATCGGACACCAGTATCAACTTCTTCTTTTTATGCTGATATGAAGTCAATGAACGGGGCCAATGCGCCGTTTGCACGGTAATTAGTTTTATCAAATTCAGTTCATTCAAATTGCTTCGTTTGATGAACTCACATTTTCTCCTTTATTTATAGTTTGTGATTGAATGATGATAAAAATTGTTGCTCAGACAACAATAGTCAGGTGGCGTTTCAGTTCCGGCGTGTGCTTTAAGTGAGCGCCAACAGTACTTAAACATGCAACAACAATGCAAAACTGTTTCCGTGACGAACTCACATGTTCTCCTTTATTTATAGTTGGATATGAAGTCAATATTTTTTCATGTCAGCATAAGGAGAAGAAGTTGATACTGGTGTCTGATCCAAGAATAAAAATTTGGAGAAAACCCCTTATCGTTTTGTTTATTTTTGAGAGCAACTGAAATTCAACTCATTCTATCGACGATATCTTTCTGAATTTTCAAGATATTTGCTTGGGCTTTTTATAAGAGTAGCTCTATACATTTGGCTAATAAATTATGCAAAAGACAATTTGGTAACGCATGCGCATGTGCAGTAGTGTTTTTCCTAAGTACTCGATATATCGATACTTTCAAGAATTGGTATCGGGTATTTCTACCGATACCAATTTGTATCGATACCTAGGGCATCGTCCTTTTGAAGGTATCGAATCGAGCCATCGTTTAACAAATTGATGTTAAAAGAATTCAAAACTTTCTCTATCATATATCCTCTTTCAGCAGAGAGCTTTATAGACCTTTAAATGGGATTGTGGCCGTTAAAATCACCCAGAATTAGGAAGGGGCTTGGAAGTTCACACAACGGAGATGACAAAGATTTTTCATCCGTATACTGATCCAGAGGTAGATACATTGAACATACAGTTACAGGTGAGAGATCTTTGAATAAAACTCTAACTGCTACTGCCTGAAGGTTAGATTTTAAATTAATGGTAGTAAAAGGCAAAGATCTTTGAACTAAGATGGCAACACCACCACAGGCTTTATTTCTCGATGTATAATCTTTCCTAATAAAATTACCGTAAATGCTCGAATATAAGTCGCAAAATTTTGTACCAAATTTTGAGTGAAAAAACAGGGGTGCGACGTTTACTCGAGCCTAGCAAAAATTACCTGTCGATGGGCTACCTATCGATGTTGATATAGTTTGTTTCGATACCAGCTGTTGCCATGTTTGATTGAATAGCAAACAAGTAGTTATTTTATTCCACTTAAACAGATATTTATTTGATAAATTTATTATTGTTAACAGTAATCACCTATAGAAAATTATTTATCTATGTAAAATATCGGGAAGGGAGAGAGAGAGAGAGAGCGCGGGAATGGGCAAGCAGAGAGCGAGAGTACAGCCAAGCTATCAGCGTAGCCACGGCCGCCTATGATGAGACGGGCACCGCCTAGGATAATATCGAAATATTGATATTTTAATTTCAACTATCATATGATATTAAACATCCATGTTTTGATTCGATGTTGCATCCCTACCACAAACGTCCTATAGTACAATTCTTTATTTACTGATTAGCCAACTGGCACCTATAAACAAAAGTCACATTTCATTGATTGGTCAGTGATTGCTATAAAAACCCTAAATTTTTCAAGTTTAACACAAACCAGGTCACTTACTCCAAGCTATTCACTTCTTAAACGCTGATCCATAACGCTGTCCGATTTTTCTCCAGATTTCTTTGGTAAGTATGAACGTCTACTTTTACTATTATCATTCAACTTTATTATTGCCATTAATTTAATATATGTTTTATTTTTAATAAGATAATTTAAAAATAAATCTTCCTGTTTAAGGTTATGCTTTCAAATTTACATTTTATTTTCACCATCTGCAGGATATATCAATGGATAATCGTGGTCTTAAACGAAAGCGATCTTCATACGAGGCTTGTTACAAGCTGAAAATTATTGCGTACACAGGGGTGCATGGGAATAGAGCAGCTGAAAGGGCGTTTTCTGTATCTGAGAAGAATGTCAGAGGCTGGCGTAAGAACAAGGAAACTCTCGCAACGATGCCGAGACACAAGAAAGCACTAAGAGGACAACCAGCAGTCTATCTAGAGATGGAAAAACAATTGGCAGAATGGATAACGGACCAAAGATGCGATGGCTATATAGTGAATATGCTACTAATTCGTTTGCAAGTAAAAAAGATGATCACGGATCCTGCGTTTAAGGCCTCTATTGGATGGGCACGTCGATTTCTGGTGAGACATGGTTTATGTATTCGCCAGAAAACTAAAATATCCCAGAAACTTCCCAAGGAATTGGATCATCAGGTGACGCAGTTTCATAGTTTTATCATCAAACAGAGGAAAATATTTGACTTTGAAATTAGCCAAATAGGAAACATGGATGAAACTCCTATGTGGTTTGACTTTCCTGGTAATCGTACAATAGACGCCAAAGGAAAGAAGTCTATCCCGATTCGTACAACAGGCCATGAGAAGACGCATTTCACAGTGGTACTTGGTTGTATGGCTGACAGCACGAAGTTAAAACCAATGTTGATCTTCAAGAGGAAGACGATTCCAAAAGGAGAGAAGCTAGCTCCTGGAGTGGTGGTACACTGCCATCCCAAGGGGTGGATGGACGAGGATGGAGTTAACCTCCGGCTGACCAAGGTATGGAATGTAAGACCTGGTGCCCTTCTAAGGAAGAAAGCATTACTCGTCTGGGACCAGTTTCGTGCCCATAAAACGGACAACATTAAAGAGGAACTCAAAAAATTGAACACTTTTCAGGCAGTCATACCAGGGGGGCTCACGCCTCTACTACAGCCCTCGGATGTTGTCTTAAACAAACCGTTTAAAGACAGACTACGGCAGAAATGGATCTCATGGATGGCGTCAGGAGATAAAGAACTGACCAAGGGAGGAAACATTAAGAAACCCAGTTTGTCCCTGATAATGTCATGGGTTAAATCCAGCTGGGATGACATTCCATCTCAAATGGTTGTGAAAAGCTTCTTGAAAACCGGAATAGCCAACAAGCTGGATGGAACAGAAGACGATTTTCTATGGATACAGGAAGATGACAATGAAGAGGAGGAGGAGCACGAGCAGGAACAAGAGGACAGTCCAAGTTGGGACACTGATATAGAGCTGACGGAAGAGACGTGGAATGAACTTTTTGGGGAGAGTGAGGATGAAAGTTTTGAAGGATTTTGATACCTTTTTTTTGTTTTTTATGTAAATAAACTAGTTTCAACATTGCATTTAGTGTGTTTGTTTTGATTTTTCAGTGATGTAATTAGCATTATCGATTATGATGTCATGGCTTGAATTTTAAGGGGAAAAAAAATTTTGTACCAAAATTTACCTTAAATTTGGGGGGGCGACTTATAAGCGGGCATTTACGGTAAACCCTTTTAGGGTAGGAGACTGGGATGGCAAGAGGAACGTTTCTTGCAAAGCCAATAAGGAGAAGGAGAACTTATTGACTAGGAGCTTGAGGTATTCTCAGCGACAAAAGAATCCATTAAGGTTCCATTGTAACAGTGCCATGATGAAGGTTTTAAAATGTGGATTTAAATTTCCAAGATAACTCCATCTCCTCAATAGGAGATACTTGTAGGCTTAAAGAGAAGTCTGGCTTTCCCCCCAAAACTGGAGAATTTGGTGTAGTTTCTACTACACATTTTTTGGAGGGATCAGAGGATGGAGACAAACCCCCAAGGACACAAACCACTTGGATTTTCTTTTCCTTCTGCCAAATAGGACAGTCTCTTGAAAGGGCAGAACGGGCTCCCTTGCAATTACAACACCGGAATTCGTTTGAACAATCTTCCGTCTCATGTCCGGGCAGGCCATACTTGCAACAAACTGAATTGAAATGACAGTTTGTTCTCATGTGGCCGTACTTCTGACATTGGAAGCATCGCAACGGGGTGGGGATAAAGGGCCTCACGTGACAGTTGTAACGTGCTAAGAAAGAAAAACTTCTTCTCGGCACGTACAGCCACCAACAAAGCAAAAAAACCCCTTTGCTGGCTACTTACCCTCTCAGAATCAACTAGAAATGATTCTACCAAGATTAATGGTTTCTTACCTTAAATCAAGAAAATTAAAAACGCATGCGAATTAAAAATCCCACTTATCCTCAGCGAGTGCAAAAATCGTAAGAGATAATAAAGCTTTAACAATTAATATATAGCCCTCATCAGAAAAAGAATTATATTAAAAGATAAATAAAATAAAAAAATAAAATGATGGGCCGTTTTTATCAATAAAAGTATCGATATATATATATCGATACTTTGTGAGTATTGAGTACTTGATACTTAGTACTAAAAAGTATCGAGTACTTTCCAGTATCGATACTTTATCAGTTAGGAAAAACACTAATGCGTAGTTAAACATTATTTAGTAAAAATGCTTATATTTCATCAAATAATTAATATTTTTCTATTCTGATTGCAGGGTGATGTCTGTACTGTTGTTTGTCAAGTATCCTGTAAATGGCATTGCATTGGGTTGAAAATCCTGCGTGTTATAAACAAAAAACTTACGAAAACATTTCGACCTTTTTAAAGAAACCTTTATATCTCCATGAATATACGTGCTATTCTCATACAAATGAACACAGAAAAGTAAAACAATCCTCTTAAGCATATGCTACAGCTACAATGCATTTCAAGCATTATTTTTTACAGGGTGATTCCAAACATTATTTTTTTGGTTCACTTCTTTGCTGGTCCCCTATTTGCCTTCGGGAGAAAACCTTCCCTGAAATATATGAGGTGTAACATCCTTTTTACACCCCTGAAATTTCAGGATAATTCGTCAAGTATTTTATTTTTCTAGATATTCGACAAAACGTCTAAAATCGAAAGTGTCCGATCACTTTCTTCCAATCAGTGTATGTACTCGATCCATTCTAATGCTATTTGCAGCTGTAAGTTTGGGTGTGTTTGGGGAGGAAGGGTGTCATTGTCACTGCTTTCAGACTCCTCAACAATTTGAACTTACAGGCAAGATTAAGGCAAAATACCTGTGCATATTTGTGGAAAGAAAAAAACCATGGATCGAAGTAGCCCTACAGTATCCACGAAAGAAAAAGACAACTGAAAAATAGTTGTAAATTGACTGCCTCATTGGCGCTTGTCCAAAGAGCTAATGAGAACTCTTTTACATTGCTCACCTTTCCCAGAGACAATGACTAACGTTGTTGGATGATTTGCCTCCCTTGCTGCGGCTATAAGAGTAGTCTGGATGTAAGAGCCGTTTCCTCCCACTGAAAAATGACCAAAAAAAATCGGGATCCTGCCATTGATTGTGACTCATCCGATTTCTCAACGTAAGAAATCGCGAAATAGATGAGCATCACTGTAGAAATTTAGATAGTAATTTTTTTATTATTTATATAGCAAACTTCATTATTTTGATGTTTTTAAAGAAAATTTTATAAATTTATTAATGTGTAATTATATAGGTTAAAAATTCCTTATAAGGACCAAGGGACTCGAAGGTAACAAGAATTTAGTTTGTTATAAAGAGAATTTGTAATAAAGAAGTGAAACCATTTAGCTTTGGGTGTACGTGTGATCAACCAAACTTTAAAAAAAGTTCATTCAACAGAAAAATTCATTATAAAGAGTTTTTACATGTTATCTCATTTTAATGAGATAATGTTTCTTTGGCAGCAGCCACAGTTCTATCAGCAAATGGCTGACCAATAGCTACAGGTCACTCTGTGACATCTCAACATCTTGGAGCAAGTGAGCTTCATCTGGGCTGGTGAATTACCAACAATACTTTTTTAACACTTTAATTTCATAATAATTTATGAATGAAAGCATATGGGACTGACTGATTATCGTTCTGAAGAGTTACAATATTAATTTCACTGTTAAAAAATGATTGATCAACATCTGGTTAATTTAAAGCCATGAGCTCAAATCCACCGTGTTATACCGGGTGGTCATAAATTATTGAGCGCATTTTGACAGTGAATATTTTATTAACCAAGAAATGTACACACTTCTTGTGAACATCATTGAAAAGTACAA
>JAHWFO010030118.1:340223-351724 GCA_023313115.1 Rhysida immarginata
AGTCCGGTTGGAAAATGTGACATATACAGACGAAAGGACAAGGTGTTAACTACATGTGTGGACAATGAATAGCACTGAAATATCGTAACACACTAATTTATTACGGTAGTATACAGGGCAATATGGCCTTCACGGTGCAAAAGAATGACAACACAGTACACATAAAGTTGACATGACAAACCTGGGCCTAAAGACCCTCAAAGTAGTCCCCTGCTACTGTCACCACATGCTGCCAACGATGTGGGAGGTGCTGAATACCATCAGCCTCAGCATTTGCCACACCATGTGTGAATCGGGTCACCTGTTGGTGCACAGCATTAGCAATGTCCTCTCCTGTTGCAAACCGCCTACCACATAGTGGTTCCTTAATCTTGCGAATGAGATCAAAGTCACAGGGCGAAATGTCGGGAGAGTACGGTGGGTGCTCCAATTTTGATGTAAGCACGCTGCTCAACACGGGTTACTTCCATCTCGCACGACACTCACCAACTGACTGATTTCACAGCCCTCGCTGCGCTACTACCAGCTATTACGGAGCCATCTGTAGTTCTGCATACACACTATGGCACATATACGTTTGTGATCTGTTCACATATCTACCAGAAAAAAAATAGTTGCCATGACTTATGCCCCAACCCTCGTATATAAATTAAAACCAAATACTGCGTAACAGAATAAATTTTACACGATACATAAATTGTACAAAGAAAATTTCCACTCAGTCCAATCACATGTTCTTATCAAGGACCTACATACAACTTCTACATTTTTATACAGAACAGCTATATCAGCCATTTTGTTTTGAAAGATATTGATTCTAAATGTTTAAAAAAAAGAATTTTATGGACAAAACCTATAAAGAATTCACTTCGGTAGTTTCATTTTCCAGAACTAACAGAAAGCAGGGGGGACTGGAGTCAACTTGGAAAATTCAAATTGAACGTGGGTCATGTAAGATCTCTTTGGATAGCATTTTTAAAAATAAAAAAGTTTTTTTTTCTCATCTTCATTGTTTATTCACAATTAAAGAAAAATGATAAAGCAAAACTGTGTAAAAATCACAAAAACAAAGAGAAAGCTGCATGAATACTATCTCCTAAAGACTTTTTTTATTTCAGGGGGAAGGGGTCAAATTAAAGACATTGTCTATCAAGAGCGTCCAACAACAAGGGAAGATATGTAGGTAAGAATTAGGAAGTCCTCCAAGCAACCCAAGATGTGAGAAAGAGAAAACAGCAATATTGGAACAAAATAATGCTCAAAATATACATATGAAGTGTAAATATATGACAGAATGTAACATTAGAAAACCAATACTGTATCATAATAATTTAGTTACTTTATTTATTTAATTCATTAATTTAATTTCCTTTTTTATTTTTATTTAATTGTGAATAAACGATGAGGTAGAAAAAAACTTCTAGTAAAAGTTGTTTATTTTTAAAAATACCTTATATGACCCATGGTCGCATTTGAATTTTCAAAGTTGACTTCAGTTCCCTCAATTTTTTGTTTGTTCTGGATAATGAAACTACCAAAAATGAATTCTTTATCATAAGTTTTGTCCTTAAAATTCTTTTTTCAAAATCTAGGATCGATTATCTTTCAAACAAAAATGGCTGATATGGGTGCTCTGAAACACCCTGTATAAGCTAGGAATAAGATGCAAAATAATACATGTATACAGAAAATGCTTTTTATTAATTACAAAGAAACAATTTCATTCTAAATTGATGAGAAAAAACATTACAATTAAAGTGATACTATTCATGGTGGCCAAGAGCGGCATTGTGACATAGATCATTGATCAACAAAACTATGACATTGATCAACCAGCAAAAGCAATGAAACCACAAATCCACAATATGCACCTCTGGAAATTCTTTCTGTAAACCTTGGATTACTTTCTAAATTTTACGTCTTATTGCTCATTAAGTTTCGACATAACCCAAATTCTCAAACTAGGATGAGGTTTCGAAACTTTTCCAATTTTACTCACAATACTATTAAAATTGCTAAAAGAGAATATTATATTGTTCCTATTTATTTAATAATAAGCTTTCAATAAATAAATCCAAATGGAAAAATCTTAACAATCTTCTTTATGGCTCACCCTACCTTTGTTACCATTCTCTGACCCTAACAATCTTAATACTGAATCTTTAATTTTCTTAATACCCTTCTGCCTACCTCGTCCCATCTCCCTGCCATCTCATGATTATCCTTTCATGACTTTCACTAATCATCCTGCCCTATTTGCATATCAGACTAGTCCAGATGAGATAACGCAAGTTATCTCACAATTAAAACCCTCTTCTTCTACTGATCCTTTAGGTTTCCATCCAGATATAATCATAGCTGTTTACCCTAGTCTCAGTTCTCCCTTAGTACTAATATTTAATGTCTCTCCCATTTGGTCTCTATCCTAAGTCTCTCAAAAACGCTAAAATTGTCCCGATTTTTAAGAATGGTGTTTCCAAGGATTTTCCCAACTATTGACCCATATCAATTCTGCCTTTTTTTTTTCAAAAATCTTTGAAAAAATATTTTTTCTTCATTTTTGCATATAATCATAACATAATACCATCCGTCCAACACGACTTTTCACCCAAACGCAGTATAGATAATGTGAGATATCCCCGCACCCCTCCCCAATGTATGATACGCTAATCTGTTAGACTCGCGCTAGACTGGCCCTAACAAAACGTTCCATTGCCAATTCCAATCTGCCCGCGAACGCCGCCACGGTCTTGTGGGGCCCCTGAACGGTGTTGTGCAGCTCTTTAGAATAATCCTTGGCTACCTTAAGTCTCCCGAATACTCGTTCTAGCCGAGCACGCAGCTGAGCATAGTCTTCAATGTCGTACAACTCATGCTCAGCTGCGCGTTTGGCAGCAGCCCCTCTCAGCTTGGTTTTGATAATGGTAATTTTAATTTCCGGGGTCCACTTCGCTAAAGCCCCTATGCTTTCACCGCTGGTGAGAAATGCACTGATGGTAATTCCACCCTCCTCCCCAACAAAGTTGGGTACCGCCCCAGTAAACCCCGCCAGTTCTGGCGCCGCGGCTGCCGCCACGTCCCCTTCATTCCCGGGCATTTTTGTGTGCTATTCCGTATCAGCACTAAGTCAAATATGTGTGTGCACCTATGCTAACTCCCAATAAGCACTTTTACTACAATTACTTACTAAACACTATGGAGAATGGGACCCGAACCTGACCTCACGGCACCACTTACATGGAGAACGGGACAGCAACAATCAGGAGAAACCTTGAATCCCAGGGATCACGGCACCATTTATATGGGAAACGGGGAAAAGGGAACCACTATGATTTTGGCGAACGATTCAATGATCCTGAATTTGCGTTGTGTTAAGGATGGTAAAAGTTGTATAGTGGAATTCAGGAGATTGAACCACTACCAAATTCGCAATGAAGGACAAGAAAGAGCAAAAACGCCAAAAGCAGAAAAACAAGGCTTAAATTTAAATAACGCATCAAATAAAAAGGCATAGAAAAGCAAAACAAAACAGTTTAATAAACAAAGCAGAATAACAAAAGTAAATAACAATCAACAACAAGCAATCTATCATAATAAGCAAATAAGCAACAACATAACATAAACACGGCTTTCAACCCACAAAGCAAAAAAAGTAAAATGTTAACTACAATTACACTACCTAACACAGGGCGACAATCATCCTCAAGAGTACTGCTGGCTGGGCACTCTCGTGAGCAGAGAAAGAGAAAGAAAACTGTCTGGGCCATATATAACGCCTTTATTAGACAGAGTGAAAGTTGGATTGGGTAACAGGGATATAAAGTAGGAAACGGAGAAAACAAGAAGACGGAAAACGGTTAAGCGAGTAAAAACAGCAAAGTACGACCGTAAAACGCAAATCGGTGCAAACTTGCCTACGAAAATCTCAGCTTACCGACAGAGCTACGATGATTCTCTGAAACAGCTGATAAGACGGAGAAAGTCAGCGAGGATCCGACGTGAGGAAGAGAGACGGCTGAGACCAAAGAGACAGAGAGGGGATCGACCAGGTGTCAAGCAAAGCCGCCCCCAAACACTGCCAAATGAGACTGGGAGCCCATCCATCTACGACAAGGCTCGAAGCCGTAGGACCATCGACGAACGACCAATTCCGAGGTCCGATCTCGCACCAGCGGTCGCCCAGCGACAATCTCTACCCGATCAGCAAGCGAGGTCTCACGACCTGCTCCCCTGGCCGGCCAGTCACCAACTACCTCTCCAAAACTCGGAGAGAAAATCTATCTAAAACTTCATAAAGAAGCCGACACAAGTCAATCGACCAATCAATTGACAGTCAAACCAGTGTCATCCGATCCAAGCAAGAGTCACTCTCTCACAAAAGGACAAAACTAAGAAAAACGCGATAATTAAGCTGACTCCTCTGTCCAAGAGCGGAAAAGAGCCATAACACCTGCATATGGCAACGAAAGGCTATTCAGCAAAGGGGAACCACCCCCGACAAGGGGTCAAAGGTCTCCCGCTGAATAGCCAAGCCTTAAACAAGAAGAGAGGCTTAATTAAATATGCAGAGGGCAAAAATCTATGAATATTACGAAAAAGCTAAAATATGGAACCAAACATCAGCTCCTCGAGAAAAAGCTATCATGTGTAAATACACAGAGCGAAAAAAGGGAGGGAAGGACACAATCGCCATAACACCTTCAGATAACCTTATAATCATGTACATTTACAGGCAAACGCATCACAACATAAACACAACACAGGGGAACACTTATCAGAGACGCCCTCGAAAATTCGGATTTTCCGGATTATGGGTCCCTGTTTGGGCGCCAGTGAGCACCCCTCCCCAATGTAACATACGCTAATCTGTTAGACTCGCGTGGGGGCGCAGAAGCATCAAGGGGTTCGGAACCCATAAATGAGGTGCGACTCGATAAGCAACTGTGGTGGAAGTACATTCTATTTATTTTCCTGTTATCACAATAAACATACAGAATTCATCTTATAAATCTTATTAAAGGGGCACCTTGTCATGGACAAATTGACAAAACTAAAATATCAATCGTCAGTCCAAATATTATTACGTCTGAAAAGAGAAAGAATGATGTTCAACCAAATTCTGCCAGCAACACAGTCTGGAGCAGGTAACCATGTAAACATGTCCTTAATCCCAATTATTACCACGTGAACCTCATGACATCATCAGAGCGGAATTCTTGCTTATGACAATCCAACACCCCCGAATAAGTATTCCCATAAATCAGGATGCTTTCCTAGCACCAAGTAACGCCTTTAATGAGGAGAGGAAGGGGGGAAGCACAGTAACCCCTCTTGGCGGGTGTTGGCTTGCCTGCGATTCGCGGCGCAGGAACACCTTGTGCGTACTTCAAACGCTGCGCATGAACACCGTGTGCCGGCTGAGTGCTCTCTTAACAAGGGTTCTCCAATGCACAGTTCTATGTGCTCATGGGTTATACAATCGGATTTTTAGTGGGATATTTGCATGCTCATTCATCATTATTACAGATGCGCTTAGAATTAGCTTAACTAAGAAATACAGACGCATTATCTAGTCTGGGCAATTACAAATAATTTCCTATCGTTTAGTTCAATCATTCGTCCCGAACGGATCACAGCATAGTGAGTGAGCTGATTGCATGTTACGGCAAGGGTGTGGTGGGAGGAACACACCAAAAATGCCACAGCACAGCTAATTTTCTGTCCTTTGTTTAATCGTGCCAGAATAAAATAAAGTCATTCACCAGTCTTCTTTTCGTAAATTAATCTTTACCAGTGTCATCCTGCCGAGCAACGCAACTTTCTTTGGTCAGACGCGGCGATAGTTCCATTTTGTTCGATGTAACCTCGTTCTCATCATTTCTCTTTCTCTTTAACATCTACGGCAATAAGCTAATAACTAAAAAAAACATACTGATCCACAACAAGACCATTTCAGATTGCATTGGATGCAATAAATGCTAACATTCAGCAATTAACTGCATGTTAGACGATTTTGGAACAATCAGTTGGAGCATCAGAAAAAGCGTATGCGCTCTGTAAACGCTAAAATTCTCTAGCATGTCAACAATTGCTAAAAAACAACAATACCAATTACTAATACAAATTTTGTAACGAAAAACAATCCCAATAGTAACCATAACATTGTTGGTGCCCAGAATGGTTTTATTTCCAACAAAGCAACAGTTATCATTGCCAATAGCAATCACCACATAGTCGTGACAATGCCGAAAAAAAAAAAAAAAAAGAAAACACGCAACAACTACACAAACGTGACAATCAAGTTTATTCAACAACAAAACACTTTTACACGCTAAAACTAATCAGCCTTTGCTTACAATTAAAACTTAACCTCTTCACAGGACCAGATTTTATGTACTATCTGGCAAACCATGTACACGTTCGTCATGTACAGTTTTGTAAGAATATTTTTGTTTCAAAATCAATATTTATTTCAAAATCAGAATCTTTGGCATCACAACTTGCATCCACAATTCATAATCATCCATTTTTTACAAAAATGGAGCAAAAGCATTGTTGCTTACTGTGCAAATACAACGTACAACAATAATAATACTCATTCAACGTACAATGAGAGGTTAATAATACTCATTCAACAACAGTAAAACTAACTAACATCCCACTTGTAATACGATTATCACTCATCCATACTAAACAACACATTTTAAACGCTCGCGTTGCCCTGTACAACACTAATATATCTACAACAATTGCTATTTAACCCAAAACCACTATTTTTCTCCCGCCGGGACACAGGTGACACACATTGACATTCCTTGGAATGTCACAAATGCATGCTTCGAATTATTGGAATACGTTTCTGCGCAAATATCCAAAAGTAATCTTAGTTTTCATTGATTACACTAAAGTATTCGATTCTGTGACTCTTCATCTTTTATTTTTTAAATTGTCTTATTTCTTTAAAATTTTTGATTCCCTCTTGATTGGTTAGTTGACTTCCTGTCTAACAGCTGCTTTTATTTATCCTTACCAAGTATCTTCTTCACTTTTATCCCACAATATTGGAGTACCTCAGAGCTCTATTTGATCATCTTTGCTATTTTATTTGTTTATAAATGATTTATCCCTATCTTCCACTTTATATGCCAATGATGTCTTCCTTTAATTTGCTCGTCCTACTTTCTTCTCAATTAAATGACTCCATTAACCCCTTGTGCTCTGATTTGATCTTGAGTTCGCAGGGTCAGAAGTTTCTATTTAAATGGAGGAAAAATTCTTTGATAGACAGTGCAATAAACAACATGAAAAAAAACCCACTATTTATTAAGATATTTGTATGAAATTTTTACAGGATATTAATTAGACATTATAGTTTACATTTTTAGTAGTCAGAATAAGCATGATAACGTTTACATAATCGTCATATGTTTTCTGTTTATATGTTTGGCTATCGAAACATTGTTTGGCGTATTATTAGTTTCAGAAGAAATCATTTCCCAAAATGTATCTAGTAAAATTACAGAAAACACATCTAAAGGTCGGGGATTTTATCCTAATCCATTTCTGAATCATTACTTTCGCATAAATATCTTTCAATCTCAGACGAAGATACTTGCTTCCGACTGCACATGGCGAAGTTCGAAATGAGAATGACAAGCATTAAATTCTTTTCGTACTTATATTTATTTTCCACACTCAATTTATTCGTAAAAATTGAGAAAAACCCCAACGACAAACAAAAACAGAAAAAATAATACAAGAATACTAAAAACTACCCACCCCTTCCCTATTTACATTGGAACTAGCCACATAAAAAGTGGCGAAAATTATCAAATCAATTTACATAAAAAATTTCAAATTAATTTACAATTAAAAATATTTCCATAATGGGCAACATTTCAGAAAATTACAGAAAACTCCTTAAATCAATAATTCAAAAACAACACTTATATCAAAATTAGGTACACATAGCGGCATCTCTTGAGCAAACAAACAAACATAATCCAATTCTATTTCATATTAATCCCCTCCCCCTTTGGATTTTTTGAAATTATTCTTTTAGATTCATGCATTGTCGTCACCGACTTTACTTATGTGTAGAAAATTGCAGCAAGATCGGACTAGTGGAAAGGGTTGAAATATTGGTCACAAGATTTCATCCACCAAACATGACCCAAATGGTGAAAGTTATATAAGTGTTGTAAAAAGAAAACGGCAGTGGAAACTGAAACTTCAGAACGAGTCAGGCTTGTGGTCTAGCGATAAGGCACTTGAACCAGACAACAAATCAGACTCGTGATTAGTAGCCAAGGGGTTAACCTAGTCTTTCCCACTCTTAGTTCCTGGAATTTGGCTAATTCCTTATCACTCAACCTAAAGAAAACCAAATATATTATCTTTTATCAATGTAACAAGCTCTTAGTTCCTACTGATTTGCAATTAGTCTATAATTCCCAATTAATTACCAGGACTAACGATTTTAAAAATCTAGGTATTTATTTATCCCATGATTTAAATTGGGATTTACATACAAATTCTTTATTGGCATTTTTAATAAGAGGCAAGGGACGATTTCCCGTTTGACTTATCTGCCTCATTTTATCTTATTAACTTTATTAACACTTTGATTCACTCTTGGTTATCTTTTGGGATCCAATTCTGGGGCTCAACCATAATTTACAATCTTACCCACCTTTATCAACTTCAAAAATGCCTTATGAACCTTATTAAAGATTCATAAACGCAACTCAGTCTCCTCTTGTTTTGCTTTAATGAGCATCTTAACCATTTACCATAGCGATGTGCGATACTCTTCGAGTACTCGATACTGGAACTATCGAGTATTTGTAAAAAGTACTCAATAGTAGTAGCATCAATACTTTTAGGAAAAGTATCAAGTACTCATGAGTATTATGAGTACTCAACATAACCAATTTGCAAACCAATAAAATATTTCGAAAGTAAACAAAACCTTACTGTAAAGTAAAAAAAAAACAAAAAAACATACAAATAACCTATATTTACTGCAATTTTGGAGAATATGGAATGAATTAGAGCCAAAACATATAACTCTCATTCCTTACTTTAATTCAGACCAAGTTGATATTTATACAATCAAATTTCAGAATTAAATAAAGCTGAGGGTAACACTAAAGTCATATATCATCAGATTTGAATATTTTAAATTCGGAAAATGGGCTGACTTTAACAATCGGAAAGTATGTGTGTTACGTCTAATAAGACTGTTCCTACTTCATCAAGTTTAAAACACGATATAGTTTTTAATAGGTATTTTTTATACAGGGTGATTCAGTCAATTACGTACGATTCTAATGGTTTATTACTCAGGAACTAATAAACACAGGAATGTCATATAGATCTTACAATATACAGTCAATTCTCGTTAATACGAAACTGGTTAATACGAAATTCCGGTTAATAAGAAAACATTTTGTGGCCCGTCCCCGAGAAAGCAATTACTATGTAAAATTTTCTGCTTTATACGAACATATTTTCATTAAAATACGGTTTATACGAAGGAAAATTTCATAATTTTATTGAAAAATAGTCCTTTCAGGAACAATTTTAATGATAAAATTTCAGATTTCGAAGTGTAAAGTTAATAAAAATAATTTTCAAAGTCATTTCATATGTGATTGCTTCTGAATTATTCAAATAAATGAATACTCGATTTTTTTAATCAGTCGATACTTTTTATTCGATAATTCTTAGTCGATTATTCGATAAAAAAAATATCGGTTATTTAGTCGAATTTTTCAAACTAACGAATCACGTGCTTTCAAACTAATGGGAAATCTGATTCACGTGCTTTCAAACTAACGGAAATCTGATTCGCGAAATCTGATTGGTTCAGCTATTCAGATCTGAAATTCTGTCACATGGCGCTCAAATCTTTATTTAAACAAGTGCAATATCCAGGCAATATCGGCATCGTTTCAAAATCAATTTTCTCATCGCTGTAACGCAGTTATCTAATTTTATTACAGTCAGGAATTTTATTCAATGTCAGCTTCAAGCAAAAGGAAACGAAAGGATCTTTCATTAGATCTTAAGTTACAAATTCTGAATGCAGTGGAAAAACCAAATGCTATAAAAGGGGAGGTTGCTAAAGACTTTGACATTCCACCATCAACATTATCAACGATACTTAAAAACTTGGAAAAAATAAGACAACAGGCTGAATCGAGTGGAACTCTGAGAAGACAACGAATGCGAAAAGCAGCACACGAAGACATGGAAACGGCACTTTTAACATGGTTTAAATAAGCAAGTTAATGTTTTTTCTATTCCGGTATACATGTAGTACAATACAGTGCTGTAGAAATTACTGTAAGCTTTTTTTCTATAATGTACTGTACGCTGTATTTGTTTTAGGCTCGACAAAAGAATTGTTTTAGGCCATTAGCGGCGATATTCTAAAAGAAAAAGCTAACCAGTTTGCAAACCAGCTGAACATTGAAAATTTCGCGTGCTCTAGTGACGAAACAACGCTGACGAAACTGCCCTATTTTATAATCTTCTGCCCGAGAAATCTTATCATTTAAATTCAATCTGCTCCATCAAATCAGAGAATGTTAGAATTGATGGAGGAAATTAAATCCTATATATTGTACAGTCAGGATGTTCCTGAAGACTAATTTACATTATATTGTAAAGTCAATAGTGATTTAGAAAAAAAAATTGTTTTAGCGCGAAAACAAACTGTTATTACAGATTTTTTAGGAGAGATGAATAAAAATTATTTCTAACTTAAAGTACTCTATTTCCGTGCTTATTTCATAACACTTTTAATATTGTTGGTTTATACGAAATACGAATAATACGAAAAAATTTCTTGGTCCCCACGATTTCGTATTAACGAGAATTGACTGTACATTATACATTGGAATTTCACACCTCATAAACAACATACTCGGTGTGTGCTCCATTCATCTGTACAACACGACGAAGCCTGAGGGTGAAGTTTTGCAGCACTGTGCCTCGCACCTAATTGTCAACCAGTGCACAAGTTTCGGTGATTGCCTGACGGACCTCTTCCATGGTGCGGAGGCATATGCTTTAGACCTTCTCCTTAAGGAACCCCCAAAGAAAGAAGTCACTGGAGGTAAGGTCAGGACTAGTTGGTGGCCAGCTGAATCCGTCGTTGAAGAGGTTTGGGAAACTGTTGGAGATGACCTTGCTGGGTTATGTGGGGGTTCCTTAAGGAGGTGTTCAGCACACGCCCCCACACAGTGGGAGAGGTTTAACAGGCAATAACCTAATCTTGTGCACTAGTTGAAAATGAGATAAATAGTTAATAAATACAACTGAAAAATAAAATAATAATAAGCAAATAACAAAATAATAAATATATAAGTAAGATCAAAATAAAACCAAAAAATCAAATAAAGAGCTGACGTTTCGGATAGAGCCTATCCTTTATCAAAGCAAAAAAGGATAATTCTCTAAAAGCAAATAGAATATTAGAGAATTATCCTGAA
>JAHWFO010030118.1:352607-377216 GCA_023313115.1 Rhysida immarginata
CCCCCCCCCCCCCCCGCCCCAGCCAACACACACGCAATCGGTAATCTAAAAACAGTTTTCTTATATGCTTCAATAAAAGTAATACGCATTTCAGTGGGGAAAATTTTTAATTTCTTACATATAATATATTTCTGCTACATTTCCTCCAGCCCCGAATACATTTTTCGTCGAGTCCTGCCTGCACGATTGCTCTTAGGCCTTTTCAATCTTGGCTGTTAGTTTAAACTTTAAAAGCTGCTTTCTCCCCCCACGATGGAAGGGAAGATATACTCCATCGTGCTCTTGCTTATAATAATAATAATAATAATAATAATAATAATAATATATAATAAAATACTGATGTTTCTAACACCTCTCAAGCGCTCTCGTGACCGTTCAGCCCCGCGCGCGCGCTCGTGAGCATCGAGATTAAAAGTCCGATCAGTGAATAAGAGCAAGAGCGTACCTTAATCTGTTCTTGATAAGAGTGACCTGCCACAGAAACTCGTTATGCTTTAAAACTTTCTGTTTTAAGCGTAATTATTTATTATTTATTTTCCTATATTATAATCTGGTGGGGATTTATTAAATTTCAATGCAAAAACGAGCCTTTAAACGCAAAAATCTATGTACAAGAAAAATGAAACTTTAAAGAAAATTCGAAACTAAGAGAAAAAATTTTAAAAAATAAAAAATATAAAACAATCTTCGCTTTTATCTTCAGCTCCTTTGCCCCTACCGTGTATCCAGCTATAAGAAATTTTAATTAAAAAGCACAGAAGAAATACGCCAACACGCAACTTGTTCTCCTTAAAGACAAATTTCATTTCCCGTTTTTACTATATCCGCATGGAAGAAGTAGAATGGGAAGCGAAGCTCCCGAGAAATTGTGAAATAAAAAGTACACTAGGGATCCTAGTGGATGAGTCGAAGCATAATGAAGCGAAAGTGAATCTATCGTACGTCACTCCTTTCATGGTTAAGTCAGAGTCATTGAAAGGATAGGTACTTCTCCTGTCGTCTGTGGTCAGGAATTAAAATGACACTTAGTCGTGGAAGAGCGATTGCCAAGGGGACATTTTGCTGTTAAGTAACTCCAATGTCTGCTTTTCAATTGTATAACTCTTCAGTCATCGAAAATTTTGTTCTTAAAGTCAAACATCGACATGGAGAGCACACGAAAGGCAGATTCTAAAGGAGCAATCTATTGCAACTTTTGAACAGAAAGGAAATTTAAATAAAAACATATAGGGGGAGGAAGAGGGCAAGGCAGAACAGCGGAGGGCATTCTGGCATGGCAGCAATTAAAATAACGGGGAGTGAAAGGAACAGCGGAAGTTGACCCCATTTCGACTCATTCACTGCAGGGAATTGGCGCTGTTTTTATTTCACTGATTTAGCATTGGAACTGTTACGAGCTTCGCTTCCCATTCTACTTTTCCATGATATCCGTGTGTGTTCGTGCCAATCATAAGCTGGCTGCGGGAGTTGGCCATTGTGTAGCGGGAGCACAGCGATTGCGCGTCGCCGTCATCTAAAAGAGGAAGATTTATCCTAAAAAAAACGTGTATCCTGACATGTTTTGTGCCTTCAGATTGATTATATAACTATAAACGCATTCGGAACATACTTTGAGGTGGGATACGCTTTCACTGTCGGCCATTATTGCAAAGCGAAAGTGGCGAAAGTGAACAGGTGCGCTTGAACGTGATTTGAAAGTTGATAATGTTGATCGTGTAGTGAACGATAAAGACGGGAAGTTTTTAGATGTAGTGCTGACGTTGATCGATGAACATGGACGGACTGGCAGTCTAAATTGTACAGGGCAGGTACCAGGAAAAATCGGCGAAAGCGGCCCTCAATCACGAGAAAGTAAAGGCATTCGTCCGACCCATCGGGATTTTTCCCAGTGACCTGGTGATTTAATCCGCCGCTGTCGATGAACGCTCATGCTCGATCGCTATCGGAGCGAATTTTTAATTATTAGGATGTGAATTCATTGATAAATTCATCAATAAATATGAATCAAGGAATACATTGTCACTACTCATTTTATATCGTTGACAGAACGATATGAAGTAGGCCTGAAATCGTGGGTAGAATTTTTTTTTTTTTTTTAAGTTTTTGTAAAATCTCCGACAGTAACGCCGCGGCGGCTGATACGCCGCACACGCCAAAATTTTCACCTTTATTAACAGAAACGCCGCGGCGTTACTGCCGAAAATTAGGGTAAATATATTTTAAATAACAGTTCTGTAGAGCCAATGCAGTGAACAAACATTTTAATATTAAAAGTTTAAAAACTATAATAAACAACATAAAATGGCATACTAAAAATTATTGAAAATATGAAATGCAACATTACAAAACATTATGTAATGCTAATGCAATGTTATATAATGATTGTTTTAATTACATATATTAACCCTTTTGCTGCGTAAAGCGGATTACATATATTAACACAAAATATCATTATCTCTGCCTGGGGAAATCTGATTCATCTCACAGGGTTTAAAAAACTTTTTTTTATGCTGCTAAACTTGGATAATTCCATCTTCTCAAGAATGAAAATAAAATTTAATTACGCAGTGAAAGGGTTAAGTTTATTCAAGACAAGATTATTCACTTGTCTTATTTCCAGACAAGTTTATTTCTTGTCTTATTTCAACTGTTTGAATAATAAATGTTAATTAGAGTAATACTGTTTAATTGAACAATTGTTCATATCAATTGGTGATCAATATTAATTTAATTATAATAGAAAATGAAATTCAGATAAGGACATGAAAACTGTGTTCAGTATATCTAAAATATGTTATGCATCCTAGCAGCATAAGGATTTTGAAAATAATAAATGATTCTTGTTATATAAAAATCATTTCCATTATTTATTCACTGTCATTTATATTACCGTAAATACTGTATTAAGCGCCCGGGCGCTTATTTGCAAAAATTCAGCGGACCCCCAGGCGCTTAATGCAGGCGGGCCAGTATTACAGGTCCGGCGCTTATAAAATTCTGCACAACTGTGATGGATACTATTATGCAAAATTCTCGCCCTTCTCCTTCATCTTTTCTAAAGTATCCTGCTATGTTTTCCATTCCCATTAGGATCAATACTAAACTGTTTGGCTGTAGCCTCTGTAGAATGCTTTTCAGCCTACTTTACTGTTGCGAGATTAAAATTGATGCTATAACTATGAAGTTTTCATTTTTCATTAGCTATGTTGCTTCACTGAATCCAAAATTAAAAGCAAGAAATTAGAAGACAATCATGCTGGTATCTAATTTCTGGTTTAGCAGTGGCATTTGGGAGAGCAAACATTCCCATGAGAAAGCAGCAAGAGAAGAAAAATCCACGAAATGGACTGAGCGGATACTGAAGGTCCGGCGCTTATTTGCAAAAATTCAGCGGATCCCCAGGCACTTAAAGCAGGCGGGCCGTTATTTCAGATCCGGCCCTAAATACAGTATTTACGGTATACAACAAATGTCATTGCATTTGCTTCGCACAGCCTCATTGATCCAGTTGCCACAATTGTTTTCGCCTAATTCAAATTGCTCTATGTTCTTCGTTTTGCTTTCCTGAAGGAATCGCAAATAATCTGCCTTTAACAGCCTCCTCAGCATTCGACAGCACAATATCCTGTCATTTTATTTTAGGTATGAAAATAAAAACATGGGAAAAACATGTTGGAAAAGCAAAAACTTCGTTACAAGCTAGCTTGACGCCTGCCTGAGCTTCCACTTCTTTGCACAAAAATGGCAACGGATCATCACGTGATTTGGCTGAGCCAATCATTACGCCGCTTTGTCGGCAAATGACGGGGAAAAGAGTAACCATACTTTATCTATCTAGAACTTTAAACTCACCTAAACGTTTCTGCCGTGTAGTGGTGGAATTGCGCAACTCATAGATCTTCTCTTGAGTCCCGGATAGTAATGTGAATTGTAAGATCTATATGACTTCCTATGTTTATTAGTTCGTGAGTAATAACCCATTAGAATCGTACGTAATTGACTGAATCACCCTGTATAATTTAATTTCCTTTCTAGCCCAACACACAAAAAGTAAATTATAAACGAACGTTTTCTTTATATATAATAATAATAAATTACATAAAAACTATATACAAAACACAGACCCCACCCCCTCAGATTTTTTAATAGATATTTTTTTTAATGCATAATGCATATATAATGATAGAAAATATATAGCATCATGTATTTTAAATGAAAAACCTTTATTAAAGGATAATTGGTTTTTGATAAAATATTTAATGGAATTGTTTGCATTTTATTCATTCTCCCAATTGTTAAAAATAATTAACAAGAGATTAATTCCCCGAGAAGGGTATAAGAAAAAAGTAGAACCTTGAATTCATCTATTTTTAACCTCTTTTAGCCAAACTTGTTAACCCTCATTTTTTAATCAAAGACTGATATTCTTGAATGTAGTATTTAGAAGATGGAAATGAACTCTGCCTTCTTTTGTTTCATCACATTCGATCGAATGATATATCAAATGCCATATGTTGCCTTTCAGAAACGTTAATAGTTCTAAAGACCACGTGACCAGTACCCACCCACCTCCACTTCTACTACTTACTGGAAGAATTTGTTCTAAGTTTCATAGTAATGTAGATTAACCAAATCGCCAACATTCTCCCCTATAACTCTTATCCCTTTAACAACTGAAATTAACTACTGAAATTAGTTAAATAGTGAAATTAACTAAATAGTGAAGTAGCACATGACCATAATAAAATGGATGCCAAATTTTAACCATCTACTTCATAAAATGTAGAAAATATTAAAGAGATAGATGGATATAGTAAAACCAGCAATAGCTCCATTCTTTCGCTACTTAACAAAAAAATTTTTGTGTATTTTAGTCATATCCTACTATTATTGTTTCTACTACAAGAAATAATAGTAGTAGGCTTGATTTTAGTATGCCAAGGTTCATACTAGGCTAATTCATGATTCGTTAATACTTACAGAAAATAAAGATAAAACTTAAAGAAACGTTAACACACAAGCAGCACATACTTTCAATGTAGTTTCTTACACAAATTCAGATTTATCCATCGCTAAAAAATTGGTTATCCGAATGCTACACTTTAAGCTGACACCTTAAACCCAAGTTCGATTGTGTAGCGGGCTTAAGAAGTCAGCTGTCAGTATAGTGGTCCAGATAACCAACTTTTTAGCGACGGATAAATCGGAATTTGCATAAGAAATTATACTGAAAGTATGTGCGTCAAGTGTGTTAACATTTTGTTAAGTTTTATCTTTACTTTCCGTAAGTATTAACGAATCATGAATTTGTATGAGCTTTGGTATATTAAAATACACCTATACCAAAAATTTGAGTTATTACTGTATCTTTACAAGAATAACAGGAAACCACTAATCCACATACGTCTTAATAAATATCTTATGTGGATTGGTGATTTCCTGTTGTTCTTGTCAAGTTGTGTCCACAGTCTCTGGCTCCATTTGCTTCCGTTACTGTATTTTTCTTTTTGAAATTATTTTTCATTATTTGATTTTGGAGTTGAAATGTATTTTTTCAATTTTATAAAATAATTTTACTTGTGCCATTTCCCCCCCCTTGTTTTCCCCCTGTGCCAGTTTACCGAACTGGAAAACGAACCGATTCACGCGAAAACCGCAACTGTCACAGTTGTCGATTGCAGTAGAACCTCGTTTATACGAACTCGCATTTTACGAAATTCCAAATTTTACGAAGTAATTCTGAAATCCCGACCCCCTCCAGTCAAGAACGGAGGCCTGTTTTTATGGCCATACCCCTCCAATCAGAAAACTTTTTCATTGGAGGGGTTTACCACAGCAGGAAATCCAATCATCATACAATAATAAAGTATAAGGTAATCCAATGGCATGGCAAGACTATTTGAACAATTCATCGATAATAAAATTATAAACTGACAGCTTATGAAGATAACATAGAAGAAAATAAATATAAATTTATAAACCATTAAATAAAAATTAAACATTGATGGTATAAATGAAATTAATTGCAATAAATTACAAGATTGAGTGTATTATATAATGGAAGGGGCGGATGATTCATAGCACCTTCGTAGAACGGCTCTTACAACCGAGCTCCGATGCAACGATGTTATTCATGAATCGATTTTTTGGCTGTTTTTGTCACATCATTGACTGCATCTAAAATGGCGCTGTTTTTAAAGTTAATTTGATTATTTAAAATACGTGTGTCTCCATTCTTTATATATTTTCTGATTTCCAAGGCTTCTATTGTTAAAATCCGTTTATGATCTCGTTCCTTCCTTACGATATCCATTATGTTCTCGATGGCACCGAATTGATGTCGATTGTTAATGAGATGGACGGCAAAGACCGACTTGCCATCCCCTTTCAACCAAGAATTGACTGATATAAGTTCACTATATCAAGTGAGACAATCAAGTTCATTATATACTAATATTCCTTTCTTGGAAACTGTTAACATAATCGACAAGAGGTTGGAGGCGAACGCGGTTAACGAGGATATACAATAGCCACACAAACAAAGTTATACACAAACAAAATTATTTTCAGTTTGAGAATGACTTTTATTCTATGCCCACGGGAGTCCTTATGGGATCCCCAATTAGTGCCACGATTTCAAAGGAATTCCTTCAGGATTTAGAAGAAAGGCATGTTACCCCACTCATCGAGCAACAGAAGATTACGCAAGGTACGTCGATGACACCTTGTTGGTTATCGATACTGCAGAAAGCTCTCCCGAAAGAATCTTATCCATATTCAATAAGTTTCACCCGAACATGACTTGCATTATGGAAGTCGAAAATGAGAGAACTATCAACTTCCTGGATCTAAAGTTACTTAAAAGAATGGACGACAAACGATTGGAGTACACCATCTTTAGGAAACCAACAGCAACCGACAATGTAATAGGATACGACTAGAATCATCCACCACAACAAAAGTGTGCAGCAATCAGTTACTATTTCAATAGGGCACAAAAATACCCCATCACAGTGAAAGGGAGGAAGGACAAGATCAGTCTCACCTTCGATATCGCAAGAAATAATTCGTTCCCTGATAAAATTACATCTTCAATATTGAGAAAAACCAGACGGCCAAGGCAAGAAATCGAAGAAAATAATGAGAGTGAACATAAGAAGTACGCAGTCTTCACCTATACAGGACCAGAAATAACGAGAATCAGCAACTTATTTCGGGACAAAGGCATCAGAGTTGCGTTTAAAACCAACAACAAATGCCGATATATGCTTAACCCAAGAATCGTTAACCAAGAACATGAATGTGACTACAGAACCAGCGGTGTATACAAGCTAACATGCCCCGATTGTGGCGCGTTTTACATCGGATCTACGAAAAGGTCGTTTAAGAAAAGATACGAAGAACACCGCAATTCTTGGTTGAAAGGGGATGGCAAGTCAGCCTTTGCTGTCCATCTCATTAACAATCGACATCAATTCGATGCCATCGAGAACATAATGGATATATTAAGGAAGGAACGAGATCATAAACGGATTTTAACAATAGAAGCCTTGGAAATCAGAAAATATATAAAGAATGGAGACACACGTATTTTAAATAATCAAATTAACTTTAAAAACAGCGCCATTTTAGATGCAGTCAATGATGTGACAAAAACAGCCAAAAAATCGATTCATGAATAACATCGATGTATCGGAGCTCGGTTGTAAGAGCCGTTCTACGAAGGTGCTATGAATCATCCGCCCCTTCCATTATATAATACACTCAATCTTGTAATTTATTGCAATTAATTTCATTTATACCATCAATGTTTAATTTTTATTTAATGGTTTATAAATTTATATTTATTTTCTTCTATGTTATCTTCATAAGCTGTCAGTTTATAATTTTATTATCGATGAATTGTTCAAATAGTCTTGCCATGCCATTGGATTACCTTATACTTTATTATTGTATGATGATTGGATTTCCTGCTGTGGTAAACCCCTCCAATGAAAAAGTTTTCTGATTGGAGGGGTATGGCCATAAAAACAGGCCTCCGTTCTTGACTGAACGTAGTTGTATCCTACCCTGAAGATGTGGTTTCCACGAAACGCGTAGGTGTTAAATAAATCAATTACCAAACTTGCTATTTAGTCTGTCTTTGTTTCTATTGTTAGAAAGCAAGTAAGCCCATGATGCAACCTCTTGAAATTCTTAAATATTATCAAAACTCAATACTTAATCAGTGTATAAGCCTATTTGTATTAAAACACTGCCTATTAAAAATCCAGTGCCTATTTTGTCCTGAAGTTCGGATTTTACAAATAAATATTATTGGTTCCCTGAAATTGGTAAAAACGAGGTTCTACTGTATAAACAATACCGAAATTTTTCTCATCCACTTATCCACTTCACCTTTCTCATTCACTTCATCAGTCTCGTGAGTGGTCTCAGTTATAGACCAGTTATTTCGATAAAAACAAATTTTAAAAAAAACAGGTTCTAAAAATATTCAATACTGTCACCCAATATTCATAAAAATACTTAATACTTTCGATACTTCAAGTTAATCGATACTATTAGTGTCGATACCTTAAAGTACTTGATACTATCGGCACATCACTAATTTACCAGATACACTGAATGCTCAATTGAAAGTGGATACCTGCTGTAGTGGAACAACCTACTATGCAAATTCGGGCAATATATTCCTTATAAAACAGCAAGATCATGTGTAGTTGGAGCATTTTGATGTTTTACCACGTGCTGAGGTAAAATGCCACCCCCAAAGCAGTTGAGTGATTTTCAACGTGGAGTAGTTATAGGTAGCCACATCAGCGACCAGAGTGTTTGAGCCAAAGGAGTGACACTGTGAACCTGCTGAAGTCAATCGTGGGTGCTGTTGACATCATGGAGGTGGCTGAGCCTGCATGCTGACCGATAGAGACTGGAGGGCCCTGAAGCAGTGGGTACAGCAGAAAAGGGCTGTTCCAGTGGAACAGAGGCAGCAGGACTTCCAGCAGGCAACAGGAACAACTGTTAGCTCCATAACAATTCACTATGAGCTCCATGCCTTAGGGTAAACCGGATGGGCTACTGCCCACCCCTGTAAATGTCCAGTGCTGTGTGGCCTGGTGTAAAAAGCGACGGTCTCGGTCGATGGAAGAGCATCATGTGGACAAATCGCGCTTCACATTCTACGATCGCATGGGCGCACCTGGGTGTGGTGTTTGCCAGGGGAGTGGCTGTTACCTGAGTGTATCATCCCAACAGTTAAGTTTCCTGGCATCCACACAGTATCTCGACGTTCTAGACAATTCCATATTTCCTACGTTGTGGCAGCAGTCTGGTGAAGGATCATTTGTGTTCCAGCACGACAATTTGCCTTGCCATAAGGCCCGTGTTGTCAACACTTGGTTTCTGGAGAAAAATGTTCATGAACTTCAGTGGCCCGCCCAGAGCCCAGACGTCAACCTTATTGAACGTCTTTGGGATGAATTGGCATGCTGGATTCGTACACGTCCGATGCGACTGGAAAGGTGAATCCAACTTGTGCAGGCTTTGAAGGAGTGGGAAAAAATACTGGTTGTTTGCTATCAGAAACTGGTGGAGAGATGCCACGGCATGTGGATACTGTGCTTAGGGCAAAAGGCCACAGTACGCGTTATTAGACATGCTATAAATAAAGTGTCTTTTCCATATCACATGCTTTCAATTGAGCAGTCAGTGTATATATATTATGCAAATTTGGCTATTTGTTAATAAAATCGTTAATCATCATTTGGTTCCTTCATTCACTTTTACTATAGATTCTCAAAACAATATTCATTCCTATTCTACCCACTCAGCAAACTCAATTAGACTCCCTCTTGCTAGGAACAATTATTTAAGGTGCTGCATTACATACATCGAAATTAAGTGGTGGTCCAAGTTGTCAGAACCCATTCGTTCCTTGCCTTCCTGTAACTTGTTCAAAAAGAATTTAAAATCTTTACTTTTGTCTAAAACTAATTAATTTTTTTCTTTACTTTTTCCTTTGTTTACTTTTTTTCTTAATCTTATTGTAATTTATAATGTAGCATACCTTTCTTTCTGCCAGGGACCTTGTCGACCTATGGCGAACTATAGGGAACTATTAAATCTTTTAAAATAAATAAATAAAATTCAGTCTCCCCACTCTTACAAGGGAATCCCTCAAACATGTATGTACAGATTTCACCAAACTGAAATACCGTATTTTTTCGAATATTAGCCGCATTCACTTTAGGCCGTAAATTTCTAGGGTCTACAAAAAGATCGAACTATTTCATTTTAGCATCCCACAGTATCTTAAATAGTAATTTAGACACCAGTTACATTACTTATATTGAGACCACCCACCCCTCCCACAACAATAAATATCGATGACCTAAATCGGTGACCGCTAGGTGGGGTAGGAGTCAAGGGTTCGGGACTGATATTAATCGAGGGCGTGTGTGTTTCCAATAATTACACTGATTTACCATCAAATGTATTTATTACACTTCCTATCAGGGCTATAATACAATTACAACTTAGCAATTATAACCAAATAACTTATCAGGTATACCTTGTAACTATTTAAACCAATTATCATATACAAGTAATATTTAAACAAATTCCAATAACTGTAATGTTTTATCATCGGATTATTTAGGAAATTATCACCCACAAAACCACAAATTGATTTTCATTTGATCACTCATATTTTGAGTAGGGGATAAGACATGTCACCCGCTCCTCAAGAATTGCACTTCACCACACAGCACCTCCTTACTCTGCCTATGGAACGGGTCTAACCAATACCCAGTGTGTAATGCGAGAGCGCATCACGTGATCCTTTTAAGCGGGAGGACCACAGTAACCCCACACAGACACCTTTCTTGCAGAGGCTAAATATTGATCTGTATCGTGAAACTCAATCCTGTGAATTACACTAATAGGGCATATGAATTATGCGGCAACAGGTTCTGTTTCGATAACGAGATCAGCTGCGCTCAGAGCGCTGACAGTGACAGTGCAATCAAAACAAACAGCCATCGCTTACAAGGGAGCAAAGTTACCATGACTGATTTCTGCAATTCCAGCAAATTAACTGCCTACATCCAATTCTTAATACTTATACTAATACAACGTCAAAGCTCACTGTTCCATAATTCATTATATCATCCATTAGCACAACACTTATTCCGCTTTTAAAGCGAACGCGGAGTCACGTGACGGACTGTCACTCGATGCTCCACATTGGCTACGTGAAGGTCTCTCTTATCATGAACACATAACACAGGATTCCAGTAACAGCGTCAAGTTTCTTATATATTTTATTTCAATTTGGATGCAAAATAATGATAATGAAACGGTCTCACCATATGATGCCTTCTAATTGTCTGCAAACTTGATCACTGTTGCTCTTTTGTTCCTGCGCCACAAATCATGGCTCCGATAATTCTTTGCATAGCCCAGGTTAACGAACGAACCGAACAACTAAAACTTCTACAAACTGACTGCACAAAAATTATTTCACTTCTGCAGTAACTATAATTTTGCATGGTGAAATGGCAGTATATTCCAATAAGCATTAAAAATGCGAATCGAATATTTATTTTTCGACCGCTCGAATGTTCAAACCAACATGTCCGACCATCCAACATGCCATCGACATTCTTCTTAGTAAGCAACGACACACAATAACTCGCTTCTTTTCATCTCTCTCACTCTCAATTTTCTTCCGAATTCTCCCCGAAGACGGGCTCGCCCTGTAACAATGCTCCGTTGGTGCTTGGCAAAGATCTTCCGCGAATTTCATCCGAAGAACACTGCCAAACTCCAACAATCACGCCCCCTGTTGCTTTCGTTATTGTTGGGCAACAGCTGTCGTTAAAACATCAACAATTCTTTTAAAACTAAACAAATAATTACCAAAATCCACTTATAATATTACCCCATTAAACACCAACACCTTTCAAAATGAACATTTAACGTCACCCATCTTCATAAATTAACATGTATTCATTACCTACCCAGATAGGAAGTGATAACTCAATTATATCAATAAAAAAAAACAAACCCAATAACAAAATTTAACCATGCTATAATTAACTTCCATTACAAATAAAAGTAAATATCTGCATTTTTAACTACACATATATATAAAAAAAACACCAGTGACACTGAACTAACTTACATTAATATAAACCACAAGGATTAATTGCATACCCTACGGCCAAAATGTTCCCGCCGGACCCATGTGACAACCAAAAATTAATACACACTGACATCGCATGTCACATACGCACAACGGAAACTCTTGAACATGCGAGTGGACGCTCACACTCACCTAAGGGTCCAGGGTTCGAGTCCCTGTTCGGGCACCAGTGTGATAGCTCCACCCTCCAGGTAAAGTACATGTGCACAAATACTTTACCAGGAGAGTGGGGTGATCAAGGGTTCGGAACCAGTTAATGAAGACTATGGGAGGCTGCGTGGTGCAACAAAATCATGTTCTCTTTTATTCTCAGTCAACACATAAACAACGTACATCATGTTATGTTTAACCAAAATAGCTTACAATAACTAAGTCGGGGCCCCATCAAAACATAAAATAAATCTGCAAATACAATAAAGATATATCCGCAAAATTTAATCTGAGACGGTATGCCTATGAACCAATTAATAGTATTCAACAAGAAAGGTGGGGGTTCCCACTCAGCGATACAAGCTATTTCTTATGCTGCCTCACCACGCCAAGTATCAAAAAATGATTTTTGCACGTAATCATGCAGTGCATCTCTTTTAATTGAGAAAAGGGAAGAGGCACCAAAACCCCATTTAGTGGGAGCAAGCATTTTATCTTGCTAACCACTGGCGAGCTTCGAGGGCACTACAGTGTTTATTCTCACAACACGTGATTTTACTCTCCACAGTGCGCACACTGGTGCTCGCACATGAAGCTCTGCTTAATACTCCAATTCAATGGCTATCTGCTCAGTGCAATTAAGTATGCATCCATATCCAGATAAGTTAATCACTAATACTCTTAACTTTATGCGCTATGGCGACGACAGCTTAATACATTGGCTACAAAGCTATTACAGCGCTTATAAGGAGAGTTCATCTTTAATTCTTTACTCTTAAACGTTGCAAAAGTCAAACGGAAGGCGGGGAGCAAATCTTTAACATCACGTGAGTTCTAGTGGGAGGTCCCGTAGTCACGCCAAAGACAAACCATCTTAATATTCGCACCAACCGTGGCCTTCTACGCCGAACAAACCAATTAGCACAGACACGACTCACCCAGTATTCAGACGCTCAGTACATTACCAAATCACACGCAGTTTGACCATATGATTCCTCGCTCTCGTCTGGACATCGTCCGAAGTCATCGCATCACATTCTAGCGACGCCCGACATCGTTATGCCTCCATCTTGCTTTTTTTTCCATGTACGCTCCGCCGGCTTTCACAATTAAACGCACTATTAAAAACTTATTTAATCCAGAATTATTCTAACAAACAAATTAAATGCACTAACTGTACAGGAATTACAATCTAATTTGAAAACGAACGGCCTTCACCCCAGCTCGAACCTCTGCACGCTGTGTTCGAAAAAGTATGATTCTCCATACTCCATACTCGCGTCTACAGCGTTCAGAAGTAGAAACGAAGTGAGTGGTGGCTTTGCAGTATAAAAGGTGGACAACAGGATTATCGACTAGTTTCGCCATTTATTCCCGGCTTCTTCAAGGATACACAACAAGAGGCTCGCAAGCCTTTATATACAGAAATTTGGGTACAAATGAACCAATGAGCATGGAGGTACAGGGCAAGACAACAAAGTAACTAATAAGAAAATTAACCAATAGGGCAAATAAACTACGGAGAAAAGAAAAACAAAAATGTGTGGGGGTCACAAACGCGGACCGAAAAGAGGTCGTATCTGGTAGTAAAAATGATAAGTGGATTTACTAACAGGACCGTATAAATAAAAAACTGAATGAAAAAAAAATTTTTTTATATAAAGCAAAGTACGAAATAAAAATAATTTTTTTTTTTTTTTTCTGCCATTATCGACTAGTTTCGCCATTTATTCCCTATTGGTTAATTTTCTTATTAGTTACTTGGTTGTCTTGCCCTGTACCTCCATGCTCATTGGTTCATTTGTATCCAAATTTCTGTATATAAAGGCTTGCGAGCCTCTTGTTGTGTATCCTTGAAGAAGCCGGGAATAAATGGCGAAACTAGTAGATAATCCTGTTGTCCCCCTTTTATACTGCAAAGCCACCACTCACTTTGTTAGTAGTAAGTACAGTATTAAGAATTTCCATTTACTAGCCTAATCACTCTGTTCTACATCTAACACAAACTAACACAAGGCAATCGCTCTTAACTCCCTTCCCTGCCTGACTGTAACATACATAACATAAGACCCTCAAAAATCAAGTAAATACTCTTAATTCGTTAAAAACACCCCCTCCGCCGGACACACGTGACTTCCAGCTAACCTGGAACGTCAAAATATAACCTTCTAAATATTAATATTTTTAATGAAACTTTTATAAATTTATTAATTTAATGTGTAAATAATTATAGTAATTTGATTTTAATGAGCGCAGGGCTGCCAGCATAATTTTTTTTAAAAAAAGTAGCTTTAGTAGCCTGTAAGGCCAAAAATAGTTGCAAAAATAGTTGCATATTGCCACCGATTTAGTAGCAAAATAGTTGCCTATCGAACTTAATTTGTAAAGCACTGTTGCCTAATGCACTTACAAAAGAAATATGCTGTGACTATTTGCCGCGAAAGATTGAAGAATAATGCAGATCCGACCATCGTGAAAAACAGGCTTCCACACTTATATTGTCTTCAAAATTACAAAAAATAGAAAGATGACCTTCATAAATGTTATAAAAGTCACTTACATAGATATCAGACTTGTATTATTCGAGAAATGACGACTTCTTTCAAAAAGCTCAATGGCAGAACAAAAAGTGAACGCCATTAAGCTATTCGAGACGAAACATTGTTTCTCGAACAATACACGTCTGATATAACCAATTACGAAGGTCATATTTCTATTTTTCCTAATTTTGAAGACAAAAATTAAGTGTGGAAGCCTGCTTTTCACGATGGTCAGATCTGGATTACTCTTCGGACTTTCGCGGCAAATAGCCACAGCGAAAGAAATATACTCATATTTTCAAAAGCACGAAGAATGAAGCAAATACTATTAACTACTACATCAGATAACATATTTTAGAATGACTTATTAAGTAATCTTTTTATAAAATTTGTAAGATTTAAACTTTATGAATTCTAAGCAAGAAATATTCCTTTGAACAATATAACCAACTTTTCCCAAATTATTATTTCCGACACTTCTTTTCAATAATTAAAGTAAACAGAATATAAGATTTAAATCATAGACAGAATTTTTCTTTATCTGTTAACTAATTCAAAATACATAAAATTTCTTAAACAGTATACATTTACAGCTTACATTAATAGAAAAATTACATATCTTTTTTCTAATTGTAGATACCCAATATTAAGCAAACATTTATGCTACCAATAAAATCTATTAACAGAATAACATGAAATATGTATTATTGAAAAGAGTGCTTACCAATTAAAGGATTTCCACTTACACGAACTACACAAAATGAACACAGTTAAATTTCACTTCAACACGTTGAGCAGGAACAGAAGTAGGAAGAAAATTATGATTTTTGTTTTTTGATAAGAAAGGAATGAATTAAGTTTGATTTTCGCTTGCTCACAAGTTTATTAAGTTCATTCTGTTTATTTTCATGTTCCCTCTCCCTTAATCGCAGCTTTTCAGCACCTTCCAACATACCTTGAGCAATTCTAATGGAATGTAAATCACCTTTACCAAGCTTGCTTAAGTCTGCTGTTTGCCTCTTTCATTAATGAATCAGCAGACTCCTGTGCATCTTTTTTCTCCTGGGCTAAAAGTTTAACTTTGTTTTCCAGTGTTTCAATCGACTGCTTTTTATTTTTAATTTCTTCCTGTCTCAATCTTTCTTTCTCCATATTTTCCTGCTTTTCTTGTTCCTCTTTCAAAGTCTTTTCTTTTAACTTTTTCTGTTCTTCAAGATAACTGTTGTATGATTTATAAGCACTGTGTGCCAAATTGAGAAGTTCTTTTGTAATTGGAACCTCTGCAACATTTTTGAATCTTGTTAAATAATCTTTAATTATTAACCTTTCATTTAATACTCTTAAGGACATACTGCACTTATCATCTGCTAGAACTCTTCTTGATATGGAAAAGCCTCTCTCCACATCAGCATTTCCATTTGACAAACACAAAGCAGCTTTCACTAATTTTTCAAGCGAAGGGTATTTTAGTTGTCCCAAAGCAGTTTTTTGACACAAAATGTCTCTCCAAAAGTGATCTATTCTGATTCCTTCTGTACTGGGAATGCTATATTCAGATTGCAACAATCTCCATTCATCCTTGACATCCATATCCGTTATGCCAATAAAGGAGAGAGCTTTAGCAAGTTCACCGATAAATTTTAAACTCTTTCGTTGCAATATTTCTTTAGGTTGAAGACATTCACAATATGATATTATGTTTTCTTTCGAAAGTACCTTATTTATTACATAGTTATGAGATGCCATGTAATGTCTTTGTATTTTATACATGGCACTTAATCTGTCTTTATCACTCAACTTACGAAGAGAAATCATGGTCTTTTCTCCACAATCAACTTCAGATGGTTTTAAAAGATGCTCTAGCAGTATCATTTGATTTGCATCCACGTCAGGCTTGCATATGCAGCCAGTTATTTTTTGCAAAATTGTGTTCAGTTCGCTATATAAAACATGAACCAACGGTTCTGAGCGCTGAAAGAACTGAAGAAAACCACTGAAAAGTTCAGAACTTTCAATAACAAAGTTTATTTCAACTTCAATTTCAATGTATTTTAGGTATCGAATAATATGCTTATACAGTACTTCTCCGTTTGCATCAATCTCTTTTCATTCGCAGGAATAAACACTAAGAAATATTCTTCCAGTGCAGGCCATTGCTCAAGGAGTCGTTCACAAGCTGGTCCTACAGTCAGCCACCTACTAGAAACATGTTTCAGAAAACGATGCCCTGGAACATTTTTTTTCTTTTGAATGCACCGAAAATCATCCTGTCGTGAGGGTAACTTTTTAAAAAAATGATAAACATTGATTGCTAATTCACATGCTGCATCACCAAACTCTTCTAAACCTTTCAAGAAGGCATTATTGACAGTGTGAAGATTGCATGTTCCAACATCCAACAGCCCTTTTCTTCCTTCTTCAACAAGTGTATTATTAACTAAATTCCACACTTTTTTATTTACGTTTGGTCCGTCAGAGCTAAGCATCAACAATTTGCTTTGGGACAAATTAGCAGTATTCAGAAAACTTCTCATTTTCTCAACAATATCCTTTGCTGTAGCATGTCCCAGGAAAACTGTTTGCAAATGTTTGCAAACAACTTGTCTTTCTTCTTCAGACCAAAATCTGACCATAAATTGCAGTTCTTTTCTATCTGCATTGTTTATCGTTTCATCGTACAGTAACGTAAAATAAGATTTCCATGCATCATAAGAAGTTTTTCTCTGAAGTATGGTCCTAAAGCTTCTGTTATTAAATAAGTTAATTTGGTTCTGCCAAGGTGAAATTCACCAGGAATGCCTTCAAACATAGCAGAAAACACATCATGTAAGTCTTCTACTGTGCTTGCCGCCATATTACGTTGCACTGATTTTAAAGCCCAAATCAGTTCAGCTTTGGAAGCAGCTTCTCGGCAGCTGAATAACTGCATTTTTGTAACTACTGGATCAGTGGGTTCTGTATAAGTAGAGGGCATAATCACATTTTTTGCAGTAACCTCTCGCGACCTTTGAACATTAAGTAACTGTATGTATTTATGCTTGGTTCACATTGAGCCGGCAAGGCGGCAAAGCGGCAACCGTTGACGCACTACGTCTAAGGCCAACTAGAAATAGGTCAAGTCAAGTGCCGCGGCTGGCAAATAAGCCAGGCGGCAAAGTTGAAATTTGTTCAACTTTTGCCGGTTGCAGGCTCCTCCAATCACGTTCGACTACTGGAGCACGTGATCAAAAGAATGATGGCGGATCACAATTTTATAGTGAAATAGAATAAAGAGAATGCACTTTATTTTGTAAATGTGAAATTATAAATTGCTATCGTCCTTCAGGTTTTTACATCATTAAATAGATACGTTTGGTTAAATTTTAATTAAATAATACAGTTGGAAATTAGCAAGTTTTAGAACAGAAACGTGATCACGAGTTTGGTTTTCGATCGCTTCGATTGAAAATAATGCCGATCGATGTTGGCGACAATCAAATTTAAAAATAATCTTGAAGACTTTTTATAAATACAAGAAAATATGCACACTGAACAAATATAAATAAAATTAGAGTTTATTTGTATATTTTGTTTTATGTTTTAATTATGCTTTCTCAGCGACATATAACACAGTTGAACTTCTTTATAACGAACTCTGATATAAAAAAAAAAAATAAACGAAACAATTCGGAATTCTCAACAGTGATATAGTCTCAGATATAGCAAATTTCGGATACTACAAATTTCTGTGAACCATGAACTTCGTCCAAAGTTTTACTGCAACAACTTAAGATCGAAACGATGCCATCATTATATAATTTCTCCTCCCTTGCCACTTCTCTCGTGCTGGTCCAGTGGGAACAACTCGCGCGGGCGGCAGAGGAGGCAGGAGGGGGGAGGCAGAAAAAGATGCTTCGCGCTTTGCTGCCTTGCCGGTCCAATGTGAACGGGGCATAATGCCCCTTAGTGGCGAAGTGAACATGAAATTTTCAAGAAAACGTCGCCTTAGTGATAAAAAAAGTCGCCCCTTTTTTGAAAACTGCTGTAAATAGTTGCTTTTGGGCACTTTTTGCTTAAAAAAGTCGCCATAGTCACCAGGAGCTGAAAAAAGTAGCAAATAGTTGCATTTTAGTAGCATCTGGCAGCCCTGTGAGCGAGTATAACTTTTATTTCATCAGCGGCGGCCATGGCTCTATCAACGAAGTGCCAACCAATAGCGCGATGGAACATTCTATAACATCACAACACCTTAGTGTAGAGTGGGCAGCAATCGCCGACAATAACTTTAACAAGTGAATTTCATAATAATTTATGAATGAAAATGTATGTGACTGGTTAATTATTGTTCTGAAGGGTTAGAATATTAATTTCACTGTTGGAAAATGATTGAACAAAGCTGGATAATTTAAAGCCATCAACTCAAATAGACCGTGTTTTTATCGGATAATTTTTGCCGATATACGTTCGATTTACCTTTTCAGAAAGTATAAAATATAATAGAAGTTTCCTATAAAAAGATAGGAAGCAAATAGAAAATAGGTATTGATTATTGATCAAATATAGGTGTATATACATGTATTGACTATCGACCAAAAATCATTATGCTTATGGACATTGTTGACGGTACTCCTCATTTCAGTTGGGGAGGGGGGGTATTAATATATATATATTAAAAAAAAATGAACAATAATTCGACTCGTTTTAAAAAAAATTTATAGTAAAAATAAGTACAATTGTCTCGTACGATAAATAGAATTGTATTTTTTATTTCTTCCATAAAAAATTTTCCCCTTCCCCCCCCCCAAAAAAAAAAAAAAAAAAAAAAGCTCCCGATTTCACAGTTGTAGATGAGTATTTTTTGAGTTGATGGCTTTAAATTATCCAGTCTTTGTGCAATCATTTTCTAACAGTGAAATTAATATTCTAAGCCTTCAGAATAATAATTAACCAGTTACATACATTTTCATTCATAAATTATTATGAAATTCACTTGTTAGAGCTATTGTCGGCGATTGCTGCCCACTCTACTCCAAGGTGTTTGTGATGTCATAGAATGCACCATTGCGCTATTAGTCGGCGCTTTGTTGATAGAGCCATGGCTGCTATCGAAGAGTAACACTAAATTAAAAATGAGTTTACTTTAATTATTTACACAAATCATTAATAAATTTATAAAAGTTTCATTAAGTACATAAAAATAATTTAGATAGTTATATAAATAATGAAATTACTATCTAAATGACTATGTAATATACTATGGGATGCTAAAACGAAGTAGTTCGATCTTTTTTTGTTGTTCTATCCAAAATTACCGAAAATGATTTTTTCAGAAAAAAAATTTTTTTTCAGGCCGCACTCCCTAAATTTCGATTTTTTGGGGTTTAGAGCCGCGGCCTATATTCAAAAAAATACGGTATGTTACTCATCTGAAGCTACTATAGATGCTTGCAAAATAAGAAAGTACGAAATTTTGTTTCTTTCAAAATAAACCGCGAAAATGAAAAAATTTAGGCACACAGCCATACAAGAACTCCACTGTTAAAGCACGCTGTGTGAATTAATGCGCTAAATGGAACTTCTTTCTTACACTACTCAGCAATAAGCACGAATCCATTTGAGATGAAATCAATGGAAGTAGACAGCAGCAGACGACAATTGAATAGTTTCTCAAGTTTCTAAGCCAACTTAGTTTTTAAAAATAGATTTTTCCAATTAGCTAATAGCCTTCCAGTAAAAAATGTCTATAGTAATTAAAAACCATTTCCTTAATTTATTATTTCATTTTATTAAGTAATTCGGTAATCAAACACGGGGCTGGCTTCGTGTGCAACGTCTAGTAATACAATGCGTTGGTGAGGGGGTATGTATCGGGGTGCTTTATAATTTTAAATAAAAATGGTATTCATGGATGCTTACCTCATCTTATGAATTATTTAGAGACGAATAATTGTACAGCAAAATTAAGGTTTTATGCTTAATAACAGTGCTCTAACTGCAATTCTTTGGCGACCGTCGCTAACGATTTTGTTGGTGCCCGCAGAGCGATGGATCAAAAATCTATTGATTCCAAGAAGAATATTGCAATGGGTAAGCCTACTGAGAAGGTTGAAACAAGAACAATCCTCGTGGTTAGGCTTATGTCGGCATCAATTGCTTACGACGTGGTGATTTACTTCTGGTTCTGCATGGCTTTTATAAATAAATAGGCGGGAGATGTCTATTGAAGTTTTATATAAAAGGTTTAATATAAATATGAAGTTTACGTAGTTTTAACAAAGTAAACTGGAAGTACATCTTGTCACTTCCATCATGAATGAAGATCAAGGCTGAAGTCTTTGCCGCTTCTATTCCATTCTATACAGGGTGTTTTTGAATTGAGTACAGATTTTTTGGGAGATGATAGAAGAGGTCCTTAGAAGTATTTTTTGTCATATGAACATGGGGTCCCCGCAGCTCCGTTTACTTACAATACTGCATTGAACAATCAAATGACACCGGGATGCAGTGTGCATTGGTAGGCCTAGATTATTTTATTTTTAACAATTAACACAAGCAATCTACTGTATGACTTTTACAGTAATTGTTCGAAATGACCGCCATTTGCTTCATAGCACAATTCGCAACGCCTTATGATGGATTGATGTACGCGTGGAAACAGTTGATTAGCACGGTCGCTGATGTCACTTGCTGCCACGACAACACGAGCCGCCAATTCTTCTTCGGTATCTACGGGTTCGGAGTACACCATTGATTTTATGCTTCCCCATAAAAAAAAATCCATCGGTGTGAGATCTGGCGATCTCGGTGGCCAAGCAACTGGTCTGCCACGACCAATCCAACGACCAGGATATGTCTCATTTAGGTAATCTCTAACTGCTCTTGTGTAATGCGAAGGTGCGCTGTCCTGTTGAAACCACATCAAATGTCTGGTCATTAGTGGAACATCTTCAAGAAGACCAGGGAGCTCCTCCTTCAGGAAACCAAGATATGTTTGCCCGTTAAGACGGCATGGTAGGAGATATGGCCCAATCAGGACATTGTGAATCATGCCAGCCCAAATATTCAACGAAAAACGATGCTGAAAACTGTTAACATATGTTGACATGAGACCACAGATGACTATTGTAGCTATTGAACATTCCCTCTCACGTAAACGTTGCCTCATCTGTCCACAAAACCATGGAAGGAAAGTCTGGGATCCTATTCTGTTGCTGCATAAACCATTCCGCGAAAGCACGCCGGGGACCATGATCATTGGAACATAATTCCTGCATCATTTGAAGCTTGAACAGATGTTGCAGGTTGTCTTGTAAAATGTTCCATAAAGTGGTATGACTAGTATTCAGAGCTGCTCCGACTGCACGAGTACTTGTCGATGGATTTCGGTTAAACCTTTCCAAAACTTCATCCTCTAATTCAACTGTTTTTAAATCTTCAACTGTTTTTAAATCTTTTTGTGTTGCATATAATTTTAATTTTTCTACTAAAGCAGTAGTTGATACCTTATTATCATGAACGAATGCGCCTGTTTCTCTTAGATGACGATCTACTGCACCAAATGTTCGTGAATTGGGAAGAATTCTGTTGGGATAACGTTCTGTATACAAACGCCTTGCACCATCCATGGTACCAGCAGCACCGAGACACAGATGCATGTCTGCATAATCATTCCATGTAAAACGATTCATACTCTTTGTTTAACTTTACACATGTAAAAAGTACATCAAGTGAACTTTTTAAAACAAATCTTTACCTACTGCTTTCCCAGAATGCGATTAGTTCATTTACATATGGACTAATCGTATTTTACAAAGGAGTTGGATACCATGGAATCTCCTTGACGAAGTTTGTCCTAAGACTTTTCAACAAACAAGCACGTGCACATTGAAATTACTTTGCAAACAATTACTTTAAAAGTTATTACAGTAGATTGATTGTGTTAATTGTTAAAAATAAAATAATCTAGGCCTACCAACGCACACTGCGTCCTGGTGTCATTTGATTGTTCAATGCAGTATTGTAAGTAAACGGAGCTGCGGGGACCCCATGTTCATATGACAAAAAATATTTCTAAGGACCTCTTCTATCATCTCCCAAAAAATCTGTACTCAATTCAAAAACACCCTGTATACAATAATGTGTTCACATGATTGATTACTCTCGTGAACACTTACTCATTGTTAACATAAATTCATGTACAATGCAATTAATTATCTCTTTAGTTTAAAACATTCATAGGATATAATTTGAAAATACAATATATTAATGTACAATAAATATTATTATTAATATTATTACTCTTTCTCTTATTATTATTTTCTTTTTGTACGAAATAAATATTAAAATTGTTGAATATTATATAAAGTTACTAACAGATTTTGCTTCCCCTCTTACCGCCATGTTAATTGAACTCTGCATTTCCGGAGCGCTCCGCTGCTGTGCAACGCTATCATTTCCATCGCTTGTGCGCAAAAAAAGTGCACTGATAAGCTATGTGGGGTTCCCTTGTTAGTGCCTGACTCAACATTTGTACTCATAGTAGCAGTATTATGATGAACTGACTTGACTAATAGCAATGCATTTCTGTATGGTGAATGAGAGGCCTCTGACTAATTATCATTCACAAGAGAAGACTTCATGGACTTTGACTCTCTGATTTAGATTAAAAAGGAAATATTTATCCATGAGTAGCTTTATAAAAATCCACTGTTTATACTGGACCAATCCCAATTTTGGCCTAACTCCTATTGGTCAGGCACATAATCATGAATAATAATAGGAAAGCATTTCACTACCTAGCAATGAGCCCATAATATAAACAAATGTCAAAACAAAAAGTGAAAATACCACAGCAAAACCACAGTTTCAGCCCTCTTAGCAGGACTGAATCACATTCCAGCAAACACCACTAGGCCGATAAAAAGTTAACCCTTGAATGACGTCAGTGCTACCTCACATTGCACTTTCATTATTTTCTTTGGAAAGCATGGTTCGGCTTCAACCAATAGTAGTTAGGCCAAAGTCGGGGTTGGTTCACTCTACATAGGATTCTAAAAAGATATAGTTGTGCAGGTGTAAGTTGAACTTATACTGTAGGAATGTGTTCAAATCCCACAGAGGACTAATTATTATATTTTCTATTTAATATTCCTGAATTCATTTTTAAAGTGTGTGGAAGTATATAAATATTTAAAAAAAAAATTATATTTTTATAATTTGTTACCATTATTTCCTCATAAACTGCATTTACAATTTATTTTATTCAGTTTTCTGCTTAAGCAGATCTAAATGCCACTCCTTTATCTTTCACTGTCCTGTGGTCTTCTTTTCATCTCTTCATACATCCTCCTTTCTTCAGAATATCAGTCATCTTTAATCGCCTCCTTTTTGCCCTTCTTTCCATGATGCCTTCTATCACTTCCTTCAGCAAACATTTTCTTTTCATGTATGCCCTATCCAATTTTTTTTATCCTTCTTGTAATATTCCACAACCTTATCTCTTTACCGGTGGTGTAGCTATCAGGATTCCCAACCTTTTTCTTATATATAACCCTTTCTAAGAATAGTTTCTTTCATTAATCCACACCCTCTCCCACTCCATTGCATTTTGTTTACGATATAGATTTCCAACATAATCGAAATACACTCAATTGCACATTAATTGGATAAATGACTAATTCAGAATGAAAATAAATAAATAAATAAATAAATAAATAAATAAATAAATAAATAAAT
>JAHWFO010030118.1:397630-411138 GCA_023313115.1 Rhysida immarginata
AAGTTCAATGTATTTGCATATACATGTATATTTCATAAGTGAAAAAATAAAAATTTTCCTTTATTTTCTTATAATTTTCTTTACTGATTTTCTCTATTTAATTATTAATATCGGAGGTTTGGCGTGAAAAAATCCTTCAAAGACCCATCTTTCCAATAATTTAAATAAAGTTATATTTTAATTTCAGTATTTAAAAGCTTTCTTTGTTTTCTATATTTGTTAACACAAATAACATTAGAAGCAACATAAGTATCCTAAATGTTTACTATTAGGAGAAAGTCTTGCATTTCATGGAAAATGATAATTTAAATGAAACATATTTAATACCAGCGATCCATAGCGCGCAGATCCTTTTACTAGTGTTGAGCGATACCCGGTACTCAATACTTAAATTTCACGTGATGTTTCTCAGATTCCTTAATTAATACACGAGAGAGAAATTTTTGAATGCAGAAGACAATGGTATTTTGGCAATTTCAACTATCATTGATCCAAGATTTAAAATTTCTGGATTTAAAACAAAACAAAAAGCAGCGATAGAGCTGGAAATATGTTAAAAAATGAGTTATCAAATTTACTTCCTAGTCACCAACAACAACGAATGTCTTAATGAAAATGATTTTCTTGTGAATGATAATAATATTTGGGTTGAATTAGATAGAGAGATTGAAATGACAATTAAAAGTATTGATAACGAAATTAATATAGAAAATGTTATTCAGAATTACATTGCAGATGCATATGTTAAAAGATCTGAAAATCCTTTAAAATATTGGCAGCTTCATGAAGAAAATATTATATCACTATATTATATCACAGCTAGCACTAAAATATTTATGTGTTAGTGCAACTTCTGTGCCTTCTGAACGCGCATTTAGTAAAGCTGGAGAGTTAATCTCAAAAAAGAGGTCAAGATTAAACCCAAAACGTGTAGATAAATTTCTATTCATAAGTTCAACGTATAAAATGAATGAGGATAAATAAAAATGTAATGTAAAAGTAATGTCTTTTTTCTTTATTTTTTTGGTATCGAGTATCAGTAATTGGTATCGATGGTATCGACTATCGAGTACTTACATTGAGTATCGATCAACACTATCTTTTACGACGGCCGTGCAATCCACGTGACGTCACGAAATGCACTGGAAACGAAATCACATGCGCGTGCACACACCTTCTTTCTTTCCACCATGGTCCATACTGTAATTGTAAATGGATCTCATAAAAAAAATTTGAATTTATAAAAACATTATAAGTATTATGTAATCTTTATAATTGTCTTGTAGCCTCGTTTTCGATTTACTGGTTAACTCGAAGACCTGATAATTCAAATATTTTATCTGGTCCGCTGAAAATTCGAGTTATCAGGGTTCGACTGTAATACGTAATGTCCCGTTTCCTTTCCGTTTTTGAGAGTTTGAATGAGTTTTTTTTTTTCATTTATGCAAGCGCCAGTGCCGGGCACTATAAGTCAAGACCGTTCACCATGGGTGTTGGACTCTGCCGAAGGTGCATACTGTCACCCATCTTGTTCATTATCTTTATGGACTGGATAGACAAGGGCAGCCGTGGTGATGAGCGTGTTTGGGTGGGCAACTGCTTGGTAGAGAGGTTGCTCTTTACTGATGACCTTGTCCTCCTTGGGTCTTCTCGCACAAACCTTCAGCATGCCAAATGTGAAGAAGCTGGGATGAAGATCAGTGTAGCTAAGACTGAGGTTCTGGTCCTTTCAAGACAGCCTGCTCAGTGCACTCCATGTTAGGGGAGCCTCACTGAGACAGGTGGAGAAGTTCAAGTAACTCGGGATTACATTTACGAATGATGGGCGGCAAGAATTGGATGGTCAGATCGGTGCAGCAAGCTGTGTAAGACGTGAACTGCGGTGATCCGTGGTAACAAAACACAAGCTGGGAAACAAAGCCAAGCTCTCCGTCTTCAAATTTATCTTTGTCCCCAATTCTCACCTATGGTCATGAGGCTTGGGTAATGACCGAAAGAGTGCAATCGCAGATACAAGTGGCCGAAATGAGATTTCTGAGAGGCATGGCAGGTGTTACCCTACTAGATAGGGTGCACAGCAGCATAATAAGGGAGTCTTTTAGTGTTGAGCCGCTACTTCCCGCACTGAGAGATCTCAGTTGCGCTGGTATGGCCACGTGATACGGATGCCGCAAACTGGTCTTCCTAGGCAGTTATTATTTCCCAAGCCGGTGCGTAAGAGACCAAGGGGTCTGCCTAGAACCAAGTGGCTAGACTACATGGAGAATCTGGGTTCGAGTCGCTTGGATATTAACAGGGAGGGCACATGCCTGATGGCGGAAGATCGCGATCGCTGGAGATCCTCCATAGGGTTGCTGCCCCCGCGACCCTAACGAATAAGCGGGTTTGAAAAATAAGTAAGTAAGTAAGTAAGTAAGTAAATTGCATGCTCATAATGCGCAACATCCCCATCTGACCATGTACATTAACCAGTTTCCGATACTAACACAAGCACTTCCATCCAGTCCGCCCTCGCACCATACCGCTGAATTCTGAATACGAACGGGACCAAGTCCCTGTTTGGGTGCTAATGTAGTGTCCACTCCCGCAGGTGGCGACTGAAGGGTTGACCAATGGTAGTGGCCTACCACACGGGAGTGAGGGTTGTTGGGCTTGAATGGTGCGAAAGAACGAAGACTGGGTGATTAGATTTAAAAACGTAAATTTTAATTTCAGAGCCAAACGAAACTTAGTAGGAACTCATGGCAAATTCAAATGCTCAAAAGCTCAAGTTGCTAAGCAACTAGCAATGTCGGCGGCAACATTGTCGGCTGCGTACTAGCTTATCAAGCTTCACGCCCTTCTCACTTTCAAAAGTTAAGTTCAAATTACAACTCAAATTGAAAAATCATGCCGGCGACACAACAATGGCCATAGAGATGCCAGCATCAATTTCTGAGAAATTCTCCAGTGAAACAACGCTGACATCTGAGGATCGATCGCGCTTAACGACAAAACAACAATATAACATGGGAGGAAACAACGCAACAGGTATAATTAACATGACATAGCCAGAACAAATTCATTAAATTTAACAAAAACTCTTTTAAAAACACAACACGGAGCATTCTCCATGCCCCGATCCCCTAGGAATGAGCGTGCGTTAGGCCACAGATTAATAATTACACAGATGAGACAATCAATGCTAAGCGAAAGGAAACAGGATGACGCATCAAAACTATTCCAGTGCCATAGTGGTACAGTGAGTCCGCAGACTAAAATGCCATAGCAGAGTAATGCAAAACGTCTTGAATTGGGCTCTTAAACATTTTTTTCCTGAACTTTTAAAAATTTTTTATTGAAGAATAGTTTTGTTAATTTGTTATCTTTATAATGCATTTTTTTTTATTCATTTGGAAGATATTTTGATCTATTTAAAATAAGTTTCAGAAATAAATTCATTGTTTTTGTAAAGTTTTGTAGATTAAAAAGTAAAAATAAAGAAAAGCGAAAAATTTAAAGTGCCAAATTGTAAGTTATAATTAAAAAAATTAATTTTAAAGTCAAGCTACTGTTTGATATCTATTCAATTTTCTACACATGTTCAACATTAAACCTTTGGTGCCAACAGGATCTGAAGGCATATTTATGGCTGTTTGCAATATGATGTGATTATCAAATGACTTTTGTCAGATTGATCTATTTTGGTATCTTCAATAAGTGTATACGTTTCCAAACATTTGCTGAGAACTAAATTATAACAGGATAAATACAGTTTGGCAAAAATATAGATAATTCTTTTGAACTAAATCTGATTCATACTGTCTTTCTTCGGAGTATATATTGATGATTCTTCTATAATTAGAATTATAATTTCTTGACTTAAAAATTTTTCAAATATTTGGATGAGAGTAACAGGAATAATCAGATTCTGGCAAAATACAGAGAGAATCTGGAAGGTTTTTTTTTTTCAAGAATATTTTGCTTTTCTTTTTCTTTTTCATATTTTCCAGTTTCATCTTATTTGACATGAATAACTGCCAAATTCTTCATTGAATATTTAGTTGACAACTATTTCTGCTTCAGTTCGCAATTGCCGACCATTCAAGTTAAGAACTAACCCACCCTCGTCTACATTTGAAGATTCTTCATCAGAATTTTTATTAGCTTCAGGTGGTTAAATTAACATTTTTTCTGTGAAAATTGCAAACCTATGTATGTTTCAACATCAAAGTAAAGAAATCACTAATGTCAACCAAACGTTTTTGCTTTGGAAAGAATATGATGGAAATTCTGGATTTATTAATTCACTCACTGTACCATCTGAGAAATAGGTCGACATGCTCAAAACATGTGAAGCTGTCACTAATAAAATTTTTTTAAATATTCTGCACTTGGAAAACATAAAACAGAGATTCATTGATTATTATATTCATTACAACTCATTTGATTGGTTTCAAGGTTTCCTGAGAAAGTGATTTTGGGTTTGAACATACTTGCTGAAATCAAAAATTTCTCAACTGTTGAAAGGGTTCAATGAAAATAAAATTAAAATTAAAAAAAAACAAGGAGGGAAAAAAAATGAAAAAACCAGTACATGTATGAATATGAACTCATTACTAAATATTTGTTTTCATTACATTTATATTCGTTTTTATTTTACTCAGAAAAGTTCTTCTCTTTGTATATTGTAAATTCTGAAGAAAAAAAAAAACACTGTATTTTTTGCTTTTAATTGATCTAATAAAAATATCTCAATTTCAGCAATGGAGTCATCTCCTCTTCTGCAAATATAACTTTTCTGGGTGTATTATAAGCACAGATTAACTATGACAAGCTAATCTTTGTTTACAGGCTATTAAATTTAATGTGCAAAGTAACATAGATGTTTATTAAAAAATGATTCATTTAATGTACTTTGTCAAACTGTAAACCGATGTTTGAAAAATCAAAATTAATCCAGTAACAGTTTTCTATCGATTATTTTTCCTTTAAAGCCTAAAAATGTTAATATTTTTCACAATCATTGCTCAACAACAGTGTTGTTTACATTCAGAGAACTATGCAGCTTCGTCATGGTCCCACTGTAACACCAGCTGGCGTTTGAGTTGCATCACGTGACCTGTTTCCATTTGTTCCATAGGATTGCCTTCAATTGTCCCATCTGTGGTTAGGCATAATGGGAAGAAACTCAAATTCTACTAACCTGGAAGGTCAACTATAATATAATTAATTCTCGATATCGCCCATGTAACGTGCACAAATATAATGCTAAACATTTACGGAAGAAAACCAAAAAATGACGAGTGCTGAAACAAAAGACAGATGAAGAGTGTTTAAGGCTCGTGGAAGTTGCTTTATTTCATGTTTGTTGAATAAAATTTAGTTAGTTTTAATTAAATTTCCTTACTAAATTATATTCACAATGCACAATTTTTTCTTTACAATTTTGAGTATTTATGATGATTTAGCGTGTTTTCAGAATAGACTGTTAGGCCTAATCGCCGACAACATGTACATTCCAAGAGGCATAATTGCCAACGAGTTTGCTGCAGTTTTAAAACTTTGATTTAACACAGATCCTAAATGAATTTTCCTTTAATTTCTAACACTCTTCTGCTGAAGTAAAAATAATTCATGTAATACCGGTAAATGAATTTATGTGGCAAGTTTTAGAAACATCGAAAAGAAAATTAATTTTGACAGTAACAAGCCAAACATGAAGAACTTCATTAATTTGAAGCAGTTTTGAAATTGCCATCCCTTTGAGAAGTTTAAACCATATTAGCTTTTCGCGACGAGAAATTCAAATAAAAAGTGAATTAATGTATTGTATAATGACTGGACATTGCATAGATAGTGTAATTAATGTATATTATACTCTGAAGTTCATCAGGACAGAATGCAACTGACACCCCTCCACCCCACGGGTGCCATTAGTCACTGCAGGGCTACTATTATCCCCTTGTATAATGTGATCCTACAAACTTAGGTGCTTCTTTAGGGCAAAATTATTCGCATTATACAAGGGAATTTACGGTATGCATTTCTTTTTTTTTTTTTGATGAGGTGTAAAGTACGTAATGGCTTGTTTAACACATCAAGCCCTCCCAAGTTTTTTTATGTGTGTTATTACATTATATTAATTATCCATTATCAGGGTTGCCACATAATCTCTAAATTGAAATTCCATGATTTTTCCAGATTTTCCAGGATAAACAAACATTACAATTACATACTACTATTACTAAATTTTAATTTTATCTATTCATATACTGATTCATGTTAAGAAAGAAGTTAGTAAAATTAATTTATTTTCTCAAACAAAAGAGCAATAAAGAACTTACAATAATATACATGTAAACACATCCACTAATAGTACTGTAATTTATCGTTTGAGAGCAGAAATAAAGATAAGATTTTGTTGCTTGCTATTAATTTTTGATATTACTACGTTATTATCATTGGTGAGATATTATCATTATTTCATCGTCTACAATTTGGGCAGCATGATGTGCTTCTTCAATTATTTTTTCTTTATTATTATTATTATTATTATTATTATTATTATTATTATTATTACAACGCTTGTATAACTTTCGCCATTTGGGCCATGTTTGGTGGACGAAATCTTGCAATCAATATTTCAACCCCTTCCACTAGTCCTATCCTGCTGAAATTTTGTACACATACGTAAAGTCGGAGACAATGCATGAATCTAAAACAAATTTTTCAAAAAATCCAAAGTAGAATTAATATGAAATAGAATTGGCTTATGTTTGTTTGTTTGCTCAGGAGATGGCGTGATGTGTACCTAATTTTGACATAAGTGTTGTTTTTTGAAAAAAAAATTTTTTCTTCACTTGTTTGTTGAAGAACTTTTGTCTGTTTAGCTGCTCTTTTCCTTTGCATTTTTTCTTTTCATTTTCCTCTTTTTGTTGCGATTCTCTATTTCTTTACCATATCTTGCATGGGCATTTCTGGCATACTGAATCATACTCTTAGTTACCTTTATGTTTTGAACCCCACCAGCAATTGCTACACCTTGCCAAATTAATCTTTGAAGTTGATTATCAATCAGACATTCTTTATTAATGGAAAATCCGCTTTCAACAAATGCTTGGCCATGTGACATAATGAAAACTTGTTTAAAGAAGCACATGATTTCTTCAGGAGCATCTTTGTCAGTTACTTCTATTTGCCAGAAATTATCCAAACGATTCTTTCTTGAAAATTTCATCAAAATATCTTTAATTTCATGCTTTGATATTTTTGCTTTAAAATATTTTTCAATTTTGTCTGCTGAAACCCCATTAAGTAAGTAGCTTGTGAGACAAAGATTTCTAATACCGATGTTAGACGTTTTTGCGTTACTTGCGGGTTACTTATAATGACTGCAGGATCACAGAAAGTGAGGCCCTTTGTCAGTTTATAAGATAATGGAAATTTAGTGAGTAAAATAGTACACATTGTTTTGTAAAATACTAAGCTATCTTGTCTGAGAAGCTCCTTCCACACTGCGAAGAGAAGATTTGACATTATGATTAAGATTTTTGTCTTGAACTTTTTTCATTACTTCCCCCAGAGTTCAAATTAATTTTAGAAAGTGATGTGGCACTTTCTAATACACTGTCTTTCACAAATCTCACCATTAAAGAATGCATTATTTCATAAAGATCAGTACATAGAAAAAGCACCATTGGTTTATCAGTTTGATAAGCAGTTAAGAATGATCAACAGTTCTTTGAGCCGTTTACTGTTGTTTCTAATATGATGAACAGAGGCCTTACAATACATTATAGTTAGTTTGAAGAAACTGACTAGTTTCACCATTTATTCCTGGCTTTTTCAAAGTGGTAAGAAGAGGAAATTATAACGCTTCTATACAGGATTGTGAGCATAACTGCTGTGATTGAATAGAATATATAAGTTATCTGAGGCTATTATACATTTCTGTGATTGGGTGGAATTATACAAAACGAGATAAAAACAAAATTACAGTACTGTGGTTTGCTAACAGTGTTGCCAGATCAGAGGTTTTACCTCCAAATCTAGAGGTTTGGAAGTTCGACAGAGGCGTAAAAAGAGGCAAGAGTTGTTCGGATGTTAATTTGGAGGTAACAATTTTGACATAGAGGTGCTGCATGCGTCATTTCAATTAGGATATAATCGACGTATCGCCCTTAATCGACACACCAATCACCCCGATTGTAAATTACTACATGGGATTGCTGAAGATGGTTGTTGTGCCCTCACAACTAGAAAAAATTAGGAGAGAGAAGGTATACGACTTTCCATACCAAAGCCATCTGATGCCAGTATCGGCTATGTACTTTGGATATGATTTCAGCAATGCCCTGTCCCAGTTCGACGCTGATGAAAGAATTAAGATGGAAATAAAAAAACAGATGCAGGGAATTCCTATTGCAGCTTATCGCAGAAGTGAGATGCATACTACCTAGCAATGTAAAGGTGTTATTGCAACTTTCCATTTTACACCCAACAACAGCAACAAATCCCAATCATGCAAGCATTATTCCTTCGGCCGCAGAATTCAGCACTGTATGTGAGTATGTAGACCTATGTCAGAAGCAGTGGGACCAGTTGTATCTAGCATGTGATGCAGTCAAAAAAGAGTCTGCAATTCAGTTCTGGTCTTCCATAAGCACCATAACTGATGCAGCTGGATCGATGGCATTTTCTAATGTATCAAAACTCACTCTCAGCTTGTTAAGCCTGCCCCTGTCAAATGCAACTGTTGAGAGACTGTTCTCTAAATTAAATATTTTGAAGAGCAATTTGAGGAATCGGCTGCACTTGAGGACACCAGAAGCAATTTTAAAAACAAGATATGGACTCAAGTGGAGAAACGTGCGTATCTTTTAAAGCATCTAAGAATAGGATAACCGTATAGCTTTTTCTGTTTTAGCTGCAGAGTTTCTCTGACCAATAGTCGTTCTGTTTCCTTTCTTTCCAGATACATATATTTTTGCCCGTCATGTGCACGTTTGATAGGGAGCTCAAATGACACGTTTTACATCTACTAATGTGTATTCAACTGAAGACACCGAAGAGGCTGTAAATAAAACTTTCTTCAAACTAACTGTGGTAAGTTAAGAATGGCTCAATTTCACTGGAACAGATTGAAAAAAGCTAGTTTTGGACCAATCATTTTATCTCTCAGGGCTTTCTTTACAAAATCATAGCTATCAGAATTGGGCTCGATTTTAATCTCTTCAGCTTTTGAACAATATTTTCTAAGTTTAGGCAACAATTCAATAGCTTGTTCCGCCGCATCTTGATTATGTAACCATCTCACATCACAAATTTTCAAGGGAAAATATCCGATTCAGTAATTCGAATAAAATCAGCTCGTCGTGCAGGCACATTATTAAATATATTAAAGACTAAAAGCGAACCCACCTGATAGTATAATCGGGAAATAACCCATTGTTAAATTTTTCTTTGTAGTGACAAAGTCCACCGTCGCTCATTTTATATAAATGATATTTGAAATTTTACAGCTTGTGCTTTTTATTGCTGCTTTAAAGGAATTGTGTAATGTGTGAAGACTGCAACTGCCAATATCACTTTTACACAATGTGCAATACGCTGAATTTTCATTTTTGCTTGATGGTTGAAGCCATGACTGAAAATTAGTATTCTTCAACCATTGATAATTAAATTTGCATTTAGACATATTGCTTCTTCTTCTTTGTTTCTGAATGTCAGCAGATCGTTTCTATTATTTTCTTCTGACTGGCTTACGGTCAGGTAACAAAGAAGGAACAACTGCAAGGCAGGTAACAAGGAATTAGTGTTTCTTTTACGTTCTTTGGGTCAGCCTCGGTTTGGGCTATGGCAGTGAAAGGGAAAAGGCAAAAGGGGTATGTAAGTTAAGGGTAAGGTAAAAGGCGAGGAAGAAAGGGAAGGAATTCCATGAAATTCCATGATTTTTCCCGGTTTATTCCAGGGTCAATAAAATTCCATTATTTTTCCAGGTTTTCCAGGAATGTGGCAGCCCTGATTGTTTTGTTTCACTTTGTTAATTGTTTGTACATAACCATTGTTACTGTCGGTATAGTTGAGCTCCTTTTTTATTTCTTTTTTTTTTGTCTTTTTCTTTTTCTTTTTTGTTATTCTCGGATCTCGTAGGAGGGTAAGGCAATCCCGTCAACGTCAGCTTCCAAAAATTGAAGAGGTGATTTTAATTGGTGATTTTAATTGGCTAAGTACATAGACAACAACCAGAAGTCTGGCGCAAAAATAACCGGGGCTTTATTTTTCAAAATTAATTCAGACTGGGTACAAAATATTTCCGAATCAGTTTAAATTGTCAGGGAAGAGAAAGAACCGTCTTCTTGTCTGCTCATCACCGAAAAGCACAAGTCGAGTCCTAATTAAAGTCTGAACACCGACTTTGAGTCCTAAAGGTCTTGTCTTTTGAGGTATGTCTTTTCAATCATAACACATTTAATCCACATTTTTCCTTTTCTTCCAGTCGTGGGTCCTTAACATCAATCTATCGTCAACTGGGGTCTCTCTCTTACAGAACAGCTTTATCCCATACGAAGGAGTTCACCGCCGCCGAAGACTCCTTGAGCGTCTGCGGTAATGTTTCTTCCCTTATTGAACTCTTTGTCGCCACTGGGCGTTCAAAAAAATAAAAAAACAAAAGGTAATATTAATAAAATTAGCAAAAGATAAAATTAGTTTTCAAAATTAAAGTTGAAGAGTTAAATTCAATACAACAATCTTTTCTATTCGATAACGTCTATTGCGTACAACACAGTTAAAAATTATATTTATGGTTCTTTTTTTTCTTTTATTTTCTTTTCTTTATGGTAACTTTCTATTTAGGTCACTTCGAAGTTTTCCAGGTAAATATGGGACCATAATACAGCAGTCGTTAATCCAGGTCAATGAATAAATAAATAAATAAATAAATAAATAAATAACTGCTTACAGTTTCCAGAAAAAAAATCAGACTGTTTGGGATGCGCTTTTGCAAAAAAATCCGAGGTTCAAAGGGTTAATAAAATGAAATAGGTTAGGCAACCGAAATGCCTAGAACTGATAGAATTTTAAGGAATTCAAAGATAAAAAAGAAAGCATTTATTTTCTAAAGAAGCCTTTTGTTGTTGGTGTTAGATGAGTTTGCTAAGGAAGCCTCTGGTTGCTAAGGCAAGGCTTAACAACCTGTATATGTATATTTCAAACTGAATACAAGTATCCGAAAGGTTAAATGCAGAGAATAGTAATTCTCTATATATTCGAACATACAAGAGTCTTTAATTTGTAAGCATTCTTAATTAATGAAATGAGCATCAATTCTTGAAGCGTTCCGTCTAAGGGTCTATTATTAATTCATAATCTATTGCTACAGCGTTTCTACATAAGCATGTCCTGTTGAAGTGAGCGATTAGCTAGCTATTGATAACGATTTGCTTAACAGAAATTAAGTATTGATAATGTAAGGCGTAAGTAATTACATGCCATCTCTTGCATTGAGAGTTTCTAATCGTACCATAATGTAGGGATCTATCTAGGGCCAATTGGTATCATTTAAGGGTACCATCACAAAATTATTTTCTTCGATAACAGTATCTTCACAAAATTTTAACTCGTGTTTATCTACATATCAAAAATGGACGTTTATCAATGTAAATAAAGTCAATACAAATATAAGTTTTTTTAAATTAAACCCAGTGTTTTATATTTTTTGTTAAAAATTTCCCCAAAAATCTAGGTATTTTCACAAAACTGGCTATGGATTTTGAAATTGTAGATACATTATATAATTAAAATACATACTGTGAACCAATTTCTACTATCATTAATTATTACTTTATATTTATTCATTGACACGTCATTACAAGTTGTTTGATATATTACATGCCAAATACAAGTATTAGCAGGGTTCTCCCCAGGCTCTTTTTAACGGGCGCACCGCCCAGCTGAAGAATACACGAAAAACTGCATAATATTTTATTTGTTTTTATTTTTAATTTTTGTCCGCCCGGTTATTTTAGCTTAACGCCCACCTGATAAAATTTTCTGGAGAGAACACTGGTATTAGCATTGGATTACAATGCGTAGCATTGAACCAATTTTAACCACCAAGGAAGACCATCATGTGTTTCCATTTACTTCACAAGCTTTCTTTCTGCTTTAGCTATTGAATGGCAAAGAGAGAAATGCATTGATCAGTGCATACTTGGAATTGTATAGTGAAAAACTTGGTCCCCTAAGGGTCATAGTGATAAAGCCATGTTTCATTGCCAGTTAGGAGGCTTAAACTGATCGTGATTCACTTTGTTCGAAACTTTTGCGGATTTCATGGCACCACTGCACTCTTTCCTCTTTTTGCTTAGATCCATCTCGCACATCATTTCGTCAGGACTCTGTAGAATGGTGACCAGTACGCTGAATCCTTAAAACTGGATGGTATGGGGACAGGATATTAAAAATATTGTGTTCCCAACCGACCACCATATTATTTTCAGTTGGAGAGGAACTCTCATATTGACTGTTGTCGATCTGATATGGAAGGACTCCTCTATCTGCTGGTAAGTGGCATGCAGATCTGCCTTTACCATGTTGTCTACACTGTCAACGTTTTCCAGAATGACTGCATCAGAAGGAGGACGTCTTTCAGAGATTTTAGCTCCCTTGCAAATTCTTGATAGCATTTATTTGGATTTACACCCTTTGATTTACAAAGTGTTTGACCAAAATTGCCCATTCTTGGTTTACTGGAAAGTACTGTATCTGGAAAAAAATTTTTTGTAAAGATAAGAACAAAGTGATATAATAATAAGAATGTCATAGAAAATCATGCTCTCCACTCCTCTCTTGAAATCTCCAATTGAATTGCTCTTTGCAGTCCAACAACACTTACTTCACAACAAGTACAATGCATGATACGGAAATTGTGGCAGCCATCATGTAAGGAATTTCTGCACTTGTCGCTGTACAGTGGGTAAACGATTAACACTGATTGTACAATAAATGTTGTTATAATAAATATTCAACCCAGTGTTCTCCCCAGAAAATTTTATCAAGTGGGTGGAAAGATAAAATAGCTGGGCGGACAAAAATTAAGAACAAATAAAATATTGTGCAGTTTTTCGTGTACTCAGCCGGGCAGTCACCAAAATCAACCTGGCAGCCTGCCCCTTCAATAGGGCCTGGGGAGCTGCAACGTTTGTTTTCGTTTAACCCCTTCAGCGACCTTGGCAACATTTGTTTCCAACTTGTATCTTGGATGTTTACCTTGTCAAAAATGTAATGTTTTTTACGTTTTGAAAAGTTTCATACTAAGTAAATGACATGAATAAAATCTGTTTTTTTCTTCTAAAAAACATATACCATGCATGTAAGAAATATATAAAAAAATTTAATAAATAAAAAACTGTTGGTTATGTTTAATATAAAGGTATCAATATAATAAATTTAAAAAAAAATGTTTACAAGAAAATGTTTAAAATTCATGAACAAGTTCTATTTTTTGCCTTTTCTTTAAATTG
>JAHWFO010030118.1:419488-434977 GCA_023313115.1 Rhysida immarginata
AGGAGCGTAATTTATTAAATATTCATAGTATTGCTTAACCCTTGTCTTTTGTTATTTTCTTATATGCATTGCAGCAATGCAAGTCCTTTCCTAATGTTAAAAATTTAGTTAGTTTTGTAACAATGGGTATAAAAAAAAAAAAAATCCTACCTCGTTTCAATGCCATTTATGTCTAGGAAGCCGTAGAAATATTTAACATTTATGATACTTCCTTTTATAACATTTTTCTTGTGCTTTTCTTTTAAAGAGAGTTTATACAAGAAGATTTAGTTGGTTTTGCTAGGGAAAACCCTGGAATCGTTGTGTATTTGAAACCACGTCGGCACAGAAGTCCAGTGTTAAAGGCTGAATACTGTAATAATATAAAATTTATCTATCTCTCCCTGCTTTATCTAATATATTTAACATCTAAACAGATTCACCTAAAAGCTGCAGTTATTAAAATTTCTTCTGTTATTACAGCAAATATATCTTTATGCCATATAGTAAAGATTTCTTTAGCTATGCTTTCAGCTCACAAGTGTTTTAGCCCTTTCGCTAAATATTTAATTTCATGAAGAGCTTTTAAAGGCTGTAGGATGAATCCACTTTCTTCTCCGGGTAAAAGGGGTGGATATACAGACTATATCGCTTATAATGGCCTCCAAGAGACCATGAAAATTGGCAGTTATATCCTGTTGTCGTTCTAACCAATATTGTTCTTTATCTACTCTTGATGCTTCATACCAAAATCGGTATTTAATTATTTTGTTTGAAGGGATTCGAAGACATTCAGGTCATTATTCCATGTCAAGTCATCCAGGCCATGACACCCACTATCTAGTTGAGAACGAGATTTTGTGTACTGCTATTGTACTTAATTTCATGAACTTTTGACAGTTTTTATGGCTGGTATTCTTTCTGATATGTAGTTTATGAAAGAATTGGCCATATAAAATTTTATACAGGGTGATTCAAATCGTTTGTAAAACAATTTAAGGGAGTATTATAGAGGTCAAGGTAAAAACAAGTCCTAATAACATGGGTCCAATTTTTATTTCTTTTCAAGTAGTGACTGCATGAACTCGTAGAAGATATACCTCTTGCAATCTGTCAACAGATGTGGTTCTAACACGATGGGGCCCCTCCCCATTTTGGTAGAGTTGCTACTGAATGGTTTAACATGCACTTCCCTAACAAATCGATTGGGCGCAATGGGCCCATAGCATGGCCACCTCGCTCACAGGCCCTTCTACTATTTGTGGGGCTATTTGAAACAAATGGTGCACAGTGTCCAGATAGACACACGGGCACAATTTTTTTTTTAATTTTTTTTTATTTTTTATTTTATGAATTGGGATCCAATATATCCATCCAGGGCCTGTATGGCCAGAGGCCGACGAGTTAGGTCCCTGGATGGACCTGGATTCACGACTGCTGTATGATGATAGCAGCTGGGGGGGGGGGGCGACGGTCTATCACTGATGGTCGCCCATCCAGTGACTAGCCGTGCCTGATGTAGCTTAACTTCACAGAAGTTGTGCTCAGTGAAAGCCCACCAGGCCACGGCCTCCCCAACGAATAATAGCATCAGCTGACGAAATTAGACGTGATCATGAAGTAATGTCAAACGTGTACGAGTCACTTATTCGATGATGCAATGTTTGCATTCAGGCTCAAGGAGACCACTTTGAACATTTCTTGTAACTTGAAAAGAAATAAAAATTGGACCCATGTTAATAGGACTTTTTGTGTTTACCTTGACCTCTATAATACCCCCTTAAATTGTTTTACACAGGATTTGAATCTCCCTGTAGATTAATTTGGTTTTATTTATTTTATTTTTTTATATTTATTATTATTATTATTATTATTATTATTATTATTATTATTATTATTATTATTTTGTTATTTATTTATTTGTTTGTTTGTTTGTTAATCCTTTTGCTGCATAAAATGGATATATCCACACAAAATCTCATTACCTTTACCTGTGGAAATCTATTCATCCCACAGGGTTTAAATAAATTCTTATGTTGCTAAAAGTGAATAATTCCATCTTCTCAGGAATGAAAATGAACTTTAATTATGCAGTGAAATTGTTAAATTAAAAAAAAAAAATTTGGACACTTACCCCTCTGAAAATCATTGAAAAAAATTAGAAACTGATCTACAAGTAGTACAGTTTCTTCACAAATTCAGTTTTGAGAAATGAATGGTCCTCACCAAAAAACTTATGAATTTCTAGAACATTTACATTCAGTCATTAACATTCCCACAGGATCCTTAATAGGAATACGGTTAATTTAATAAAAGGGACCAATTTTCAAAGAAAAGTGGTAGCAAAAAGGGACCAATAGGAACTTTTTTTTCCATTGTGACCAAAGGCCAGTGTGGCTGATGTGTGTTTGTGTGTGTTCAGTCATTGTGAAGTACTGGTGCATTACAGTAAACTCCGTGTAATTCGAATTATTGCCTAATTTGTATAATTTGCAAGGAACGTTTGATATCCTTTACATTTAATGTAAAATATTACTGCATAATTATAATTTTCACCCATTTCGAATTAATCATCAAGTACATTTCATACAGACTATTGTATTTTCATTGCCTAATTCGAACGCCATAGTTACTCCGAAAATAATTTGTGACTAATTCCCAGATTGATCTGAACAAGCACTGTGCTGCTACATGTGGAGTTTACTGAAAAAATATAATTGGCTGATTCCTCTTCTACTGGATTATCCAGTAGCCTGACTAGATACAGTAGCCAATCCGCTTTCGAGATTTGGCGCTAGCTTTCTATTGGTGCTTGAAGTACAGGGTCTTTATAATTTTGACATGGCCATAAAAAAAAACTACTGGACCAAAAGCTATAATACTTGGTAATATTATACAAGAGGGCATGGGAAGTTCATACCCACTAAAAAAAAAAAATTAGTTCAAAAGGTCACCACCAGCATGGAATGGCGCTCTATGCAATATTCGTATACGAAATTAGACACGAAGACACAGGTTAACAAGTCTTTAATCGTTACTAAAATGAGTTACAGGACTAAAATTTTTTTTTGATGGGTATGAACTTCCCATGCCCTCTTGTATAATATTACCAAGTATTATAGCTTTTGGTCCAGTAGTTTTTTTTTATGGCCATGTCAAAATGTAACTTTAATTATAAAGACCCTGTATATTCTCGTGTGGATGCTTCCCGTGACGCTAATCGTGTATATTCTCGCAACCTGATTGGTTATCGTGAATGACAAGTCACGTGAAAGTCGGGCAGAGCTGAAGTCGTAAAAACTAGTCGCACGACTCCTACAACTTGAGACCGGAAGTATACATTCCAGAGTCGCATGCGACAGCTAGTCGGATGTAAACCGTGCATGTGTGTCTGCGCTTTAAGCCGCCATTTTCCAACAACGTGGCCGCCACGTTCCCCCGACTTAAATCCGTGTGATTTCTGGCTTTGGGGGTACCTGAAGAACGTTGTTTATAGCGGGCGGATTGAGAATCGAACCGACTTTAAGGCAAGCATCACACGACATCCATTGCATCCGTAAAGATACCCTCGGATCTGTTGTGGAGCATGCCATTTTGCACTTCCAATTAGTAGCGGAACAAGGTGGAGGGCATATCGATCCACTTCTGCCTTAATCATCAGTAAGATGTTTGTTCCATGAAGCTCTATTTTTTTGGCATTATCACTGTTGTCGCTGTAAGCATGTATCTTGTCTTTTTGCTAATAAATTTTTCGTAAACCCATGAACTCTATTGTTTCCTTTTGGCTGTTTCACGAATCCATTTTTAATTTTCTCCGTGACATTACCCTGCCAGCGCCATCTATCGGCAGATTTTGGAACTATTTTTTTTCCTTCGCCAAACAAAATTCCATTGTCTCATGATTCTTCTGCTAAAATATCAGGTCATTCTGACGAGTAGTTTTCAAATTATCAATTTTTGAAATCATAACTTTAATTATAATCGCCCTGTATGTTTCCATTGTTATAACAGACATTTTTCGTTGTCATATAGATAGAAAATCAAAAATCTGGTCATTACATCTTGTTGGTTGCTATGACCAATGTTACAAACAATTTCGACTGCACTTGCATTAGGCAGCAAAAGGATTAATGCTTCAAACGTGTTTTGAATTGTTAGAGGCAACTGAAAGTGATAGGTGTATTTGCTTTGAGATAGTCAAGATAAAGATTTTTGGATGAATTTTTATTATTATTGTTTTTTTCCTACCAATGACAATTATTGCTACTAATTTTATTAGCAGCCCAGCATATCTCTTCGAATGCTTATGCAATATTATTACATCTATTGGAATACAAAAAAATAAAATGTTCATGCAGCTTTAAGGAAATCTGTATTTATGTAATTAAATATTTATAATTGTATGTTACCCTTTTCTTTTCAGTAAATGGTGACAGTGATTACATAAATTGTCACAATTTTACCCGAGAAGAAGTTACAAAGTGGTTAGAACATTTAAAAACGAAATCTGGGATTCCAATAGTGCGCTTGCGGAAGTACATGCACACAGATTCTCCTTCAATCCAAGGTGTCTGGACACCTTTTACCAATTTATCTCCTGAAATTAATGTAACCACTTTTCCAGATATATCTCTTTCAGAGTGTCCTCCCAAAGAGCATACTGCTACAGAAGTTGTATTAGCTATAGCTAGAAATCAGCAACAGCTTCCGAATCATTCATTACCCTGTAATGAAGATCTGGAAGAGAAGATGTAAAAAATAAATCATAATAATATACTGCGTCATAATAAATAAGTGTCTAGGAAAAAATTAAACTTGTCATCTTAAGATTTCATCGTAAATAAAGTGTAATAAAATGGTTCTTTGTTAAACCAAATTTTGAATGGTTTTGTTTAATACAGTCATGACCGTATATACCAACTGAGGATTAAAACTAGGATCACACAATCTACGTTCCAGGATTATGGTAAACATATTAGTAATTGACACTTTTAGCCATAAAAACAGGGGCTTTGGTCCAAAAGTATCCTTTCTATTTAGTTACCCAATTAAATACGAGGGTTGGGGTATAAGTCATGGCAACTATTTTTTTTCTTGTAGATATGTAAACGGATCAGAAACCTATATGTGTCGTGTGGAAGTTCTGCAGGCATAGCGTGTATGCAGAACAACAGATGGCTCTGTGATAGCTGGTAGTAGCGCAGCGAGGGCTGTGAAATCAGTCACTTGATGAGTGTCGTGCGAGATGGAAGTAACTCGTGTTGAGCAGCGCGCTTACTTCAAAATAGTTGTTCTCTGAGGGAGAAATGCGATGGAATGTCACAGTGAATTAGTGGAAGCCCTTGGGAATAATGCCCTACCATACCGTACAGTAGCACCGTGTGTCAACCAGTGATGAGCAACCGTGAAGGCCATATTGCCCTGTATACTACCATAATAAATTAGTGTGTTACGATATTTCAGTGCTATTCATTGTCCACACATGTAGTTAACACCTTGTCCTTTCATCTGTATATGTCATATTTTCCAACCGGACTGGTATCTTCAAGAAAAAAAATAGTTGCCATGACTTTTGCCCCAACCCTCGTACATTTGCGTCTTTTAGTTCATTTTTAAAGGAATATAATGATATAAATCGTATTGTAGTAGTTTTAAAATATGCTCTCAGATGTCTCAGTAATTGGAACTGAAAGAATTAACAAACTCCACTAATAGATGCTATCATATCATCATACATGCATTATCCTGCAGAGTTTTACCACTACTAAAAATTTCAAAACTTACTTTTTCAACACTTAGGTTTTTAAATAAATGCCAAGCAAATGAAACTGGACTATGCAGAACAAAATCTGTCATCTGGAGATTTGAGCCATAATGATGACGAACTTTCTTACTGCACCCATAAGTAGCACAAGTTAACTGCTCTCATAGAAATAATTTTGAATAGTGATATGGAAATCTTACATGTATTTCGGCAGTTTAAAGTGTGAAATGTTGACTACTACTATGTTTATCTTATATTTTGCATTCACCAACCTCAGATTGAGTGATTCTCGGACTACTTCACAATTCTTTCTAAGACTCAATCTGACTGGTTACGACACGATGATAGCATGTGCATATTTTGATGTACAAGGTGAAAGGTAGATTTCTTTTTGCTTTTGAACTTCAAATCCCTGCCTATGTAACTGTGATAGCCTTGAAACAGTGGAAGGCACATCACATTTTTGCAAAAGCACATTGTCTCCTGATTATTGTAATTTTTGAATTGCTCATCAGACTGCATAAAGAATTTATTTTTTCACTTGTAATGGCAATAAAATTTAAACAAGTTGCTGTAGGTCATCATTTCTACCTGAAAATATTTTTCGAGGTAGACTCTTAAAGCAATCAGTTTCTTGAAGGAATAATAAATCGTTGTGTCGGTAAAGTCATCCATCTTGTTTTGAGTTTCAGCCAACAGCACATGCATTAATTCTCAATTAGAAAGCACAGAATAAGGAAAAAACACAGACTAATCGTGACGTCCTATGGGGGAAAATGGAAAGCTATCACGTGACACCGATTGACCTGTTTGCAGCGGTTGCCATGGGTTTTCCCCGAACACAAAAAGCATTGCAACGAATAGTAGGTAATATTCGTCGTCGAATTTTTTGAGAACATGTGGATATTGACGATAAAAAACTGAATACAGGTAGGTAAATATTCACAAACATGTTTATTGTTAATGTAAGTGAATAATATAACAATTGTACAGATGAAAACGAAAATTTGTGTGGGGGAAGCACAGACGACATGCAGGATCGTAAGTTTTTGTTTTCAACATTTACGAAACCCACGTGCAAATTGAATACTAAGTTGCAAGTGTTGCATCATGTGAGAAAGAACGATAGCTCGCGCTTCGAAGCTCTGTGAGTGATTGCTTCTTCCAAACAACAAAATGGAGTCAACGAAACTGGAACAGAGGGCAGTAATTCGTTTTTTGATATGTGAAGGAATTTTTCAGAAGAATATTTGATGAAACTTGGTGCTTTCATTTCCAGCCCGAAAACAAAAGTCAAAGTCATCAATGGAAGCTTTATGGGTCACCACCCCCGAAAAAATCAAAAGCAATCTCAAACAGAACGGGGAAGGTGATGTTGACCGTGTTTTTTGATCGCAAAGGCCCGATTTTACTGGACTTTCTTGAAAGGCACCACAGTTAACGCAGCACGATATGGGGAAACATTGAAGACACTGCACGTGGCCATCAAATGCAAGTGTCCTGAACTTCTTACAGAAGGAGTGTTTCTTCTCCACGACAACATGCATCCTCACACCTCGAAAGCAACAGTAGACCTCATCAAAAACTTCAACTGGGAAGCAATCCAGCATCCACCTTACAGCCCTGACTTTATCCCCATGTGACTTTCGCGTGTTTGGGGATCTCGAGAAACATCTGAAAGAAACGTATTTCTGCATCAGAACTTTTTACCGAAAAAAACAAAAAAACCTTAACTCCGCAAGAACAAAAACGAGAAGGGAAAAAAAACATATCTTTGTAACATTGGCATAAGAGGTTGCTGTCATCATCTCGGAAGACAATAACGGCCCAACAATGCTTGAACGCTGCTGCTTTCTTTTAAAGCAACAACAGTCATGCAAAATAAAATACAACTTATGCTATACAAAAATTCATACTCTCACATTATAAAAACACGCAAATGAACGGAAAAAAATCCGCAAAAGTAAATTACGAAAAATAAATAGCTCAGAAAAAACAAAGTCCATTGCTCACTGCACCAAAAAAAAAAAATGCACACAATCGACACAAGATCCCGATAACACGTGCTCAACCATCGCACCTATAACTACAAACTAAAACAGGCCACCACACAAAAACCACCCCACTCTGAGGCAAACCCAAAAATTAAAAATAACATGAAATCCACAATCTGCTTCAACCATAAACCACAACCGAAGCCACTTGACAACACAAATTTCCCCCTCCCTCCACACACGCGTACACAAACGCACTAATACACAACTAACGACGCTTCCAACTGCTGTTTAAAACACGACACCCAAACCGCACCCTAACACGAGACACAACATCCGCAGTCCCTCTCTGAAATAAACAATACAACACACTTTCACGCACCACAAACAAAAAACAAAATGACACCCATTTTAACTAGTGCCCTCTGCCAGGTGTTACGAACCTACTGACATGAAAATTTACATATGCCCGACAGAAGATAAAAGCATAAACGCACAAAGTTTATGCGATACAAAACTACCACCTCAAAAAAAGAAACCATGTCGGAGGTTGTAATTTTGTTCTCACCACTACTCAACGGCAACAGCCACCTGAACACTCCCATTCTTATTTTTTGGATGGTGTTTGACCCTGCCTTTCATTTTTCTCTCCCTCCATTTTCTGATGACTGCCACATTCTGATGTGACCCCTGGTCCCTCACTAATTACATTATACCCATCAGGTACCCCACTACCAGTCTCCATGACTCCGGCGCTCACAGCCAGCACTGCCTTGAATTTTTCCGTGGCAAGTACCATGCAGTTCTGCATTACATGGTGTCCCATTGCATCCCTCTGTGCCAGGCTCTCCTTTTCCCCACCATGAGGGCTAAGCTCGGCTGATGTCCAACTACAGGTGTAGCTACGTGTTCGCAACTCATGCTACCATTAGGGCTCTCCATGGACGACACCATGAATCAGCCGGCAATGCGGCTAATATTGCGGCCTCCTCGGAAATGCCCGTTGTAGGTCCCTCTCTCTCGGGCTTCTCGGGTTGGGTATCCGGGCCATCTTTACCAGAATTAGACATTCTACGGCTACAGGACATGTTCACGTCGCCCACGCTCAAGAGGGCAGGACACCTGACCAGAGGAATCTGAATTCCCTCGTACGTAGACACATAGGCCCATTGCCTCACACATCCTCTACATAGACACACTTACCATGAGCCTCGCCTGGCTCGAGTCTGGTAAGGTTTTCCATGGGTACATGAGGCTTAGGGGTGGGATCTACATCGCTGCTCATGCTATGAACGCTGTCTGCGTACGTGAGACAGCTCATGTCCACACCTCCCACCGGCATGCTAGTGCCTTATCGGCATACTGCCTTGCCAGAATGGCCCCATACCTAGTACCCCAGGGTTTCCTTGGACCCTGTAATTCCAGGACTTACCATGTGAACAACCTGAAGATCGCCAAACCGGAACCCCTTAAGTTTCACTAAAGTGCTGGATACATGATTCACAACAATGAAGGGGCAGAACTGGTTCCCACATCAAGAACCCGTCACTAACACCATCACTGCATCCCCTTTCTGGACGCGAATACACCTCAGTACCACCCTCGATAAGTTGGACTCCACAGCGGTATTTCGAAAAATTTGATAGCCCGGGCCCTGGGTGGTCCAGCTATCCTTACCTCCCCGTACCACATGAAAGTCTGAGCCCCCCCCCCCCCCCCACTTCACTTACCCTACTGCCACTAACAACCTTCTCAGCGAGCATGTTTTTGATCTCGCTGACGAGACGCTCGAGGCACTCAACCAGCTTCAAGCACGCAGATCTATCCAACACCCTGCACCAGAACGCACACAACTGATCTACAGGACCACACACACACACACACACACCAATGCTTGTCTCACAACCGTGCCACACCACACCACGCCACTCAAACCAGGCTACTAGTGCCTTGTATAATCCTACTACAAGGGGATTAACGAGCCCACCCGGGGACGCCAAAATGTGATAACCCCCCCCCTTACGGATAATTCTAAACTTTAAGAACTACCTGCAACCCTCCTCCAGGGGTAGCTTATCAACGGTTCTGGACTCGTCACAAGACACTTGCTCCAGACCTGTAACCGAACTTACTGCTATGTGGAAAGAATGCACTTCCACAACACACAAACGTTCAAATAAATCGCTTTTAATATTCCACACACACGAGCAACATTTACTTGGTGCAGCAAACAACAATAGAATCATACAAAAAAACAAACTGTAATAGATTAGTAATTCAATTGGTATGCCTAAAGGGGTCCCTCAGACTAATACCTAAGTAAACTTATTACTATTACATCTGTCTGCCATGAGCAGAACACACCCATCAGCGACTTGAGGTATGTGGCATTTGTGGCTCGACCATGAAACAAACAAGGGATGGTCTTTCTCTCTGCTGTTGCAGGGCCTTTCGTCCTGCCCCAGTTAAACAGGCCAATATGCCTGGTTGGCTGACCGCCAGCTAGGTCGCTCCTCCTCAACACGGGCTTCAAATCCCAAAAATTGGCACAACTAGTGTCACGTGCCCCTTTTACTCATCAACAGGGGAGGGACACCAAAACCACTGTGAGGAGCGCTCAGCACTAGAAGCTTATGACAGAAAATAAGCTGACGTTTGCCACCACAGTACTACCCAATAGGTTACAAGGCACACGTCCCGGGGAACAGATAAGTGACTACGCCAGCAACAGTATCTACTACCTCCCATTAGGCCGAGCCACATACCGCACATGCAACACAAGAGACAAGCATTACTTGCTGGTAAAAAGACACGTCAACTCAGTATAAGACTAAGAGGTTAAATGCACAATGTTTCCATAGTACAAACAAAACAATTCAATAAAGTACTTAGTGACACCCCTTGTTCTTCAGTACACAAGAAAGTGTTCAAGGGCACTCAACGTTCATTCACACTGGCTGTTCAATGGGCTTGGGAAGGCCATTGGTGGAACATCAGGGAGTTCTCCAAACATGAGGAAAAACGGGGGGGGGGGATGAGCACTAACCAGTTCGTCCGTCGAAACGCAGGGGCCGAGAGCAGCTTCCCTGCTCAGAATTTACCCTTGATTTGCGCTGCCGGTGTAACAGGACAGAGTATACCCTCGCATAGATTATACTCGGGGTTAATTTATCCTAGGATGTTTTATACCCCGAGTTCAGGAGTGGCGTCGTGCCAACCCCCTCTAAACTACCCCCACTACCACCACCCCCATTGGCTACTTGACCAAATGCGCATAGATAATAAAAGTGGTGGTGGTGGGTAGTTTAGAGGGGTGTTGATAATACGAAAAATGTGCGAGGTTCAGTTTTCTATACTTGAGCACAATGTCAAATATGCTCTCCCCCTTTTATGCTGGAAGCTTTTTACTTCCTCATTTAATTTGATACTTAAATGATAAAATTTAAATTAGTAATTGAACTGAGAAATTGTAAAAATTTAAATTCGCTTTCGGATTAAACATATGAAATTAGAAAAATCGTATTTTCATTGTTTGAACAAAAACGCATGATTTTAGGATTTGTTTTTTTAAATAATGAGCGATGATTTTAAAAACGCTGTGGCTACAGTCACGGAACCGTGTACGAGTTTCCAGTCCCGGAATGACGTCACTTCCTGCTACGTGAAGGGAAGAGCGGTGCACGGCGGTCGCGTCGAATGTTCAAGTCACATGTGCGATGGATTTTAAAGATGAATTTTCATCATATAACGAATTATAAAGCTTTGTTAAGGATATTCTAAGCAAAATTTTGTTCAATTGTGGACATGGGACTCTAGAACAATTGAAGGGGCCGCAAAAAGAGGACGAATAGGACACATAAACGACGAACTTCGCTTCCCTATTGCTAAATAGAGAAATAAGGAATTAAAATGACTGGAAAATGATTTATAAACGATGAGGGTAGCGAAATTATTCCTGCATTTCCTTTGCACGATCACAAATTTTATTACAGCTAAACAACGAATGAATTTCCCTATTGTAGCTAAAAACTTGAATGACCCCCTATGCCTTTCATGGCTGCAGATCCGTGAAACAAATCTCGATCACGATCACGTGGTCGCCGTGCACCGCTCTTCCCTTCACGTAGCAGGAACTGACGTCATTCCGGGACTGAAATATCGTACACGGTTCCGTGACTGTAGCCACAGCTATTGATATTCGTATTAAAATGATATTCGCGTATTTTATATTAAAATATGAAACGTTTTACTGGATTAATTTATGATTAAATTTGGTGCACATTTTTTAAAATTTTAATTAAACAAGAGTCATAGACTCCTTGATTAATTCGTTAATTAGACAAATTTTATTATAAAATGTGATCTACGGAGGGCCTAGTAAATTGCAATTTGTGTGTGGGAAAAAAATGAGTAAAAAGAAAGCAGTGCATGATTTGATCAAAGGAAATATTTGGATAAAAATAAATTATATGCAATATGTAAAAGTAAATATTACAACGTAGAACTCCATCATTTCTTTATGCACTAAATATTTACTTCTAATATGTGTTTTACGTTATATCACTGGTTTTTTTCTGTATTTTTTTTTCAATAATACAATGCATAATGTAGTCTTTACTTTTTTCCCTTCCTGTTTAGTTTTCTCTTCACCTTGGTTTTTCTCTTCTAGTTTAGTTTGGGACAAGCCCCAACCTACGTTGTCAAAAATTCCTCCCTCCCCTGCCGTCTATAATTTTAATATCAAAAAAATAATGCCGTTTATATATTTATTATAAAAATTAAAGGATTTATTATAATAAAAAAAAAATTTATTATCGTGCATCAGAGAAATATCGTACATAATTATAGAAATTTATTATACAATTAAAAAAAAAACTTTGAATATCTCATTTTTAATTGAATACATCATTAAAATAGATATTTATTTTAAATTGTGCACTTATTTTAAAACGTGAGAGAGAGAGTGGGGGGGAGGTCTTGTTTATTGCAGCTTTACATATTACAGCAAGGGAATTCTTCTTTCAAAAAAAAAAAAAAGATAAACAGACTGAGAGAGAGAGAGAGATAAAATAATCTTTAATACGAATGGAAGATGGGAAAACCCCATTAAAAAGTGTTAAAGTATGTAATACAAAAAAACCCGTAAAAGACAGAAGAAGGATCTACAGTCCGTCCCAAAAGTTTATAGACATCAAGACAATGCATGTATCAAAGGAACATAAAGAAATACGACTGAGTTTAAATAGGTTTATTATTAACACATACAACTTGTATTTAACCAAAACAGAAATGACAATAAACTTACATTAGCCTATTGTTATAGCAAATAAATGAAAAGAGCACTGTCCCAAAAATATATAGAATTCATGGGAATCTCAAATTTACAAGAAAACACATGGCTCTCATACGCATATCGATTTTCCGTTGTTTCGTATGACATCATATACACGATTTTCCATAGAAAGAATCAAAGTTTGTAACGTTTTAGGATCTAAATTGTACCAAGCATACTCGATTGATGTCTTGAGTTCATTGACAGACGAATATTGACGTCCATTGGCATAAACTTCTCGAGATAAAATGCCCCATACGTTCTCAATGAGATTCAGGTCAGAACTCATCGGTGGCCAGTCAAGAACAGATAATTTTTTCTGTTTAGATGGTCTTTTGTAGCATTGGATGTATTGATGGATGCGTTATCGTGCTGAAAAATCAAATTCTTTCCCCCAAAAATTTCACCGAACGGAATCAAATGACTTTGTAGTGTCTCTATATACTTTTCTGACTTTTGTCGTCCATCTAAAAATGCTAAGGACACTTGACCATTTTATGAAAAGGCCGCCCATATCATCACCGATCCACCGCCTTGTTGTCTGCTAAAAAAATGTTCGGGGCTCTTTCCTTAAATCATGCCAGTAGCTTGCATATCCATCAGGACCATCCAGATTCCATTTCTTTTCATCACTGAACAGCACACTCAGCCATTTATCACCATATAACATGTGCTGACGAGTCCACTGCGACCTCTTCTTTTGGTGAAGCTTTGTGAGTGGTGGTTTACGTCTCATTTTCTTGTAAATAAGGTAACCAGCTTCTTTAATACGTCTGTGAACTGCATTCTTTGATATATGCAAATGTGAACTAACAGTGATGTTACGTATGGACATTTTCTGGGAGGAAACCGTTCTCAGTATCCGTCTATCACCACGAGAGCTTGTTACACGTGGACCTCCTGAACAATGTTTTGGTTGGCGTGGCTCCCTACGAGCTAGAACTCTGTAAATAATACTTTTGGAACGGTTTAACGCATTGGAAATGTCATGAACAGATTCTCCCTGTGATTTTAAGCTGAATATTCTGGCAATCTCATCAGCTGTTAGCTGGGAACCTTTAGGCATTTCGTTGATGAGTAAAAAGTCGCTCTTCAGCCATTTCACAGCATATTTATACACCCGAAACCATACATCATCACTAAATATTTACATATTGCATAAAATTATGTTGTTCTATAAACTTTTGGGACACAGCATTTTCAATGATTTATCATAAATATTTTCAATGCTTTTCGGAAAAGTAAAATTTTTGTCATGTCTGCGTATTATCAACTTGCACATGCTTTCATTCAAAACCCAAAAACTTTCCATGACATCATTGACGACATAGTGACGTAATCAGCACAACATTGATGTCTATAAACTTTTGGGACGGACAGTAATTTGATGATGTATAAAATTACTTTTTCTCCGCAAATGTAACTACAGAGATGTAATCGGATAATGAAAGTTTAATTTCTATCATCATCAAACGCCAACAAAAGAGCGGGGTTAATATAAGGGCTAGACCACATTAGAAAATATGAATGAAAGTAATAATTTATTTATTTTCTTCAAGAGATTTCTTGTGCTGTTATGTAGCATGTTTCAACAATAAGTTCATCAATAACAAAGCAAAGAGGATGATAGAAAATCATCCTGAAAGTGATCCTTTAATTTTTATAATAAATAAATAAACGGCAATAAATTTATGATGTTAAAATTCTAGATGGTAGGGGAAGGAGGAATTTTTGACAAGGTGGGTCGGGGCTTGCCCCAAACAAAACTGGAAGAGAAAACCAAGGTGAGGAGAAAACTAAACAGGAAGGAAAAAAATGAAGAGTACATTATGCTTTGTACAGAGTGATTCAGTCAATTTCTGACCATTTCACTCGAATCACGTGCATTAGGGATACACAATTGAAAGAATAAGAGCGCCATATCGAATTTCTAAATAGTTGGAGTTTGTATTGTTGCAATAGCGCTGCATGAAAATCGTATTGGCGCCCGCTTTATCAACAGAGCAGAAATGCAAGGTTGTCGAATGGTATTTCGAGACAAAATCACCTGTAACTGTGCAAAGAAAGTTCCGGAAGGTGTATAAGTGTCGAGACGCACCAGGCAGGCAAGCAATCATGGATTTTGTCAGGCAATTTCGTGCGACTGGATGTGTTAAAGGCAAGAAAAAAGGCGGGAGCGAAGCTGGTGTTCGAACGGCCGAAATTATCGAAAATGTTCGCACAAGATTGGTCGATATCCCTACCAAAAAATCTGTTCGCCGCCTATCCATTGAAGAAGGGTTGTCGTATACCACGACGTGGCGAATTTTGAGAAAGGATTTACACCTGTTCCCATATAAGATCCATGTTTATCAGGAGTTACAGACAGAAGCAACAACAATTTGCGATGGAGTTCGGAGCAGAAATGGAAGCCAATCAGG
>JAHWFO010030129.1:0-14511 GCA_023313115.1 Rhysida immarginata
CTTATCCATATTGCATCATCATTTTATGTTCATTGTTATAATTCTTGGGAAGAATTGCTTTATCATTGCATCATCATTTTGAGCTCATTGGTATTGGTGAATTGCATGTTGAAACCATTGTTGATACCTATTGTTGCACAAACTTTTATTTGCATTGTTGGTCATGAGATATATATTGTTGGTCCGTGCAGAGTGTTTGTGAATTGCGTGTTGATACCATTGTTGCAAAAACTTTGTCTTGCATTGTTGGTCATGCGATATTTCTCATTAATATGCCTTGCCATAACCATGAATATCGATTTTTTATCGATAATTATTATTTTTTCGAAATCTGAGGTAGACAGTGACCTTCCTCATGCTTTGAAGGTCATGTATGCGAAATTTTATCAACATCGGAATAAAACTGTAGATTTGTATAAAAAACGTACAGACCCACAGACAGACCCACAAACATCCTTCTTTATATATATAGAAGATAAATAAGGTCCCAACGGACTAACCTCCGGGATTCCTATTGTTTGTTTATATCCTTCCTTATGTACAGGGTGGTTATAAAATAAATTCGCCTACTCAGAGCCTTCTAGAGCCCAATCTAATGAACCGATTGTGATGCAAATTGAAATGTAGGCTATTCAGACCATGGGGGAGAGAATTCCTGATAGAAAAAAATTAGTGCAAATTCCACCAAGTGAAAATGTGGCGCTCTGGAATGACAAATGGGGATTTTAAAACTAGGTTAAGCAGGCAACGTTTTTGTTTGATTATAGCATATGTTCGTTCTCAATATCAGCCTAATTAGCAGAAAGTTTATGCAAATTAGAAAGTCAAAATACTCAAAATGGAATAGATTGGTAAAGATACCCATTCATTCATTATGTCCAGTGAAAAACTTTCACGAAAGATCATGGTTTTAAGCAAGAAAGAACGCGCACTGTTGTTAAAGCTTTTACCAGAATGATAGCAACAGTCCAGCTGCATTGCGAGCATATCGTCGTCTAAAAGGACTGCGAAGAGGGTCCATGTCAGATACTGGGTAGCGAAAAATGATAAAGATATTGGAATCCACTGGCGATTTAGCTGTCGCACCAGGAAGAGGATGGCAAAGATAGCAGACGAAGCTGTTGAAGACGAGGCTGTTGCAGTGGGGAACATAGCTTCCTCTTCTCAACATTCTGCAACAAGTGCTCAAGCAACAGCACGCAAACTGTCCATCCCTGCTTCAGTGATTTGCTCATCGATTTCTGGAGAGGATAAATGTTGATGACCTGTGGCCGTGGAACATTCTATGGTCAGACGAAGCACATTTCACTCCAGAAGGAACGGTAAACACGCAGAACTGCCGCATATGGGGTCCTCGCTCCCCCATGTCGTGCATGAAAAGCAATTGCATTCTGAATATGTGCCTGTGTGGTATGGATTCACCGCTGATTTTATTTAGGCCCCTTATTCTTTGAGGAAGTGATACAACGAGGTCCTGTAAGATGTTCTGTGACAAATGCACGGCATTGTGAACTTCTTTCACAGTGTTTGGAAACCATTGTCTTCGTTGCAAGATGGAGCACCTCTTCTTATTTGTCGACAACTGAAAGAACTGCTTCGTGCCAACTTTGGTGATGATCGTGCGATCGCCAAGATCAGCATTAGCCTTAGAAATTTTCCAGATGCGTGGCCTCCACGTTCTCCGGATTTGAACCCGTGCGATTTTTGGTTCTGGGATATTTGAAAGATCGGGTCTATCAACAAAGCGTATGGACTGTGCCTGAAAGCCAGCATTAGATGACATATCTCAGACATTTCCCGGGAGACACTTCATACAACAATTGTTCATGCTGTGCTACGCTTCCAACATGTCACTGACGCAGGGGGTGGACATATCAACATACACTGAACTGAAGAGTAGCCACCCTTCGCCACTATAACTGCTGCTAGGCATCGTGGCATGGACGCAAGAAGTGCGCGGTATGTATCCGATGGTATGGTAGTCCATTCCGCTTGAAGCGCTGTCCACTGAGCTTCAAGAGTCATAGGTGGGGGTCCAGCTGCCGTGCATGGCGATCAAAGTGCTCCGACAGATTTTCGATTGGATTGATGTCCGGCGAATTTGCAGGCCAAGGGACGTGCTTTGTGGCAGGGTGTACTGTCGTGCTGGAACACACCATCACACTGGGGGAACATCGTGAGCATGTACGGGTGCACCTGGTCCGCTACGATTGACAAATAGCCACAGGCATTCATATTGCCCTCTCGACGAATCAGTGGACCTAACTGCTCCCAACAGAAGATCGCCCACATATGCACACTACCCCCACCAGCCGGTTTCCAGCCCACAATAGCCTCCTGCAGTCTCTTTTCATGGCATTCACGAAGCACTCGCCATCGCGCCCGTCAATCTTATGGAGCAAACCTTGACTCGTTGGAGAAGGCGACCTTAGCCCACACGTCTGTGGTCCAATGTCGGTGCTCATGTGCAAAGTCTAGGCGTCGTTGACGATGACCCCTGGTCAACATGGGTGCAGGAACCATGTGTCGACTGTTCAGGCCCATCCGTAGCAGGATGCGTTCAACGGTAATGTCATATACACGTCTGTTGGCACCACTGTTGAATCTGGTGGTCAGTTGATGGACTGTGGCTCTCCTGTCACCTTTTATGAGTCGTCGTAGGCGCTGTTCACCCCGTTGGTTGATGGCTCGTAACCCTTTATAGTGATGGCGATGGGACGCGACTTCTGTCCCTGCTGTCCACTTTTAGTACACCTTCACTACAGCGGACCGTGAAAAGTTCACAAATCGCGCCGTTTCGGAGATGGTGCCACCCTTGCTGCGATAGCCTATTATCATCCGTTTTTGGATGTCCATTAAATACGGACGTTTACTAACCTTGAGCCTCCTGCACCTGCGGTTTCATGCACCAGCTTTAAAGCATTCTCAGCCTGTTATGCAAATTTTGCAATGTGTAATTTTGTTGGGGCAAACCGTACGTGTGCCTTGAAGGGGTGCTGTCATTATTCATTGATATGAGAGTGTATGCTGTAATCAAACAAAAACCTTGCCTGCTTATTTAAAACAATAAAAGTAGTTTTAAATCTCCATTTGTTATTCCACAGCACCACATTTTCACCTGATAGTGAAAGTTTGCACTATTTTTTTTCCGGAATACCCCTCCCCTCATCGTCGTCTGAATAGCCTACATTTCAATTTGCATGACAATCGGTTCATTAGATTGGGCTTCATAGGGCTCTGAGTAGGAGAACTTATTTTATAACCACCTTGTATAAGAAGGGTGAGTCAAATGAAAACCGCAAAATTGTAATTAAAATTCCAAATTTCGCCCAACCGTGTTTTAAGTCTGCAGATTCTTTAAAAATGAGTTGTAGGAATATCTGGTAGGTGGCAAACAACGTCACAGCAGCAGTTTAAAGATGCTCACCCCACTTCAAACATGCACCAAAGAAGAACAGCGTTCAGTTATCCGATTTTTGAGTAGTGAATGTGTGAAAGCTATTGAAATTCATAAAAGAAGCATGTCTGTCACAGCGGCAAGTTTATGAATGAAGTGTGAAGTTCAAAAATGGTATGACAGCCATGTCAGATGCCCCTCGATCGGGTCAGGCACAACGAGTTGTGACGCAGAGAATATTGCAACAGTTGAAGCTTTAGTGTTTACACATGTTTGGGCCACTCAAGGAGGCAATGGGTGAAAAGAAACTCTATTCAAATTAAGAGGTACAGCAGTCGGTGCACGAGTGGCTGCGCAGACAACCAAAAGGATTTTTGTCAACAGGAATCTATGCAGTTTGTAAACGATGGAAAACATATATTGAATGTAACGGAGACTATGTAGAAAAATAATACAGTTGTTATTCACGTTTACTCGGTAATTAAAAATTATAAAAAAAGTTTTGCGGTTTTAATTTGACTCACCCTCGTATTAATCTTAATATAGTTAGTTCTTTGATTAAGATAAGATTTCAAAATTTCAAGAAATTTCCCTAGTACAACAAATCCTTCCAATTTATCTAGGAGTTTTTGGTGAGAAACCGTGTCAAAGGCTCTCGAGATATCGACATAAATGCGATCAATTTGGGTAGTTTGCTCAATCGCTTGATTACTTTTTACAAAGAAGGAAGCCAGGTTAGTTTCAGTGGAGTGGTTTTTTTTAAACCATGTTCATCTTCAGATATCCAGGGATCAATAACTTTTCTTAGTCTAAAAGTCATAATAAATTCACGTAAATTAGCCAAAATAGAGAAACAGGACGATAGTTTTTAACATAATGAATATCACCACTTTTTTAATTAGGTGTCGTGGTCGGACTTCTCCAGAGAATTTGAAAATATCCTCTGTTCAAGCACTTCTCAAAAATAATGAAAAAAGTGGTTCGAAAATTAATTCACGGCCTCTCTTCAAAATAAATGAGGGTATTTCATCTGGGCCTGTTGGTTTTTTCGGTCGTTAAAGGCCAACCGTAATTACTCTCTTTCCAGAGGGTAATTAAGTACTAAGTTAGTAGTTGAAGACCATTCTTCTTCTTTAATTTCAAGTCCTGAAATATCAAATAACTGAGAAAAATGTTTGGTGACGTTTTCAGCGACGCCACTTTCACTAAGTGTCTGGGTGTTTTCATCAATACTCATAGTAATTGGGGAATAGGTAGATTTGGCATTTCTATAAAATTTTGAAAGTTTTTATTATAATTATATATTAATATATGTTACTAATATTTATATATATTTATTTATAGAGATATATATTTAGACTTTTTGATGTTCAATTTGGCCATTTTAAGGGGTTGAAATAAAAAATCAAACTCGCGTAAACGCTAACGTGGGAAAGCAGAGTTTCACGTCGAACTCGCCACGTTTTTCCGTGAGAGGCAACGTGAAAGACGTAATGGAAACGTCACTCGCGTCGTACACGTAGCTCCGTGAACTCTACGAGACAACGTGAAGTTTTACGCAAAAGGGATGTTCTTGCAACGTTATTTATGTTATCTCGTAGGCCTCGCGTACAAAAACATCACGGGCGTTTCATTTTAGAGTGTCACTTAAATTCTAATATTTGTTAAGTTATTTATATTAATTAAATTAAATAAATTATTTAAATAATTTGTTTCATAAATTATTTTTATTTATGACAATAATTTTAACAATAATAATAATAATAATAATAATAATAATAAATTTATTTCTCATGAAGATGGATTACTATAAAATTCACAAGAGAAAACCCTATTAAAGCCCTAAGTATCCTCAACAAATATTTTTAAGACGAAAAATAAAATGTTTAACAATATTTAATATTTATTTATGATTTTATTTATGATAATATTTTTTATTGAAATAGAACATTTATTATTAAAATATTTCAATAAAATTAAAAAGTTATATGAATTTACGCACTACTCATTCATATTACAAAATAATATGAATAGTTAAAGTAAAGAAACATGGCTTGTTTTATGAGTTTATTTTTTTAATGTACTGTTTTTACGTATAAATATATAGTATTTTTAATTATTTTAAGGCCCTACAGAACTAATTTAACTAACTGAAGAATTGCTAATGCAGAGCCTACAACAATAGAAGAAAGTACTGGTCACTGTTGTAGGCTATGGTTTATATAACAGAAAACACTGATCACGTAATCAAAACGTCCGAGGCACGTTACGTGAAATTTAACAACTTCTACGGACAATGAACGTGAACGTGAAATTCGTCATCGATGACGTTGCATGCGGAGGTCGCGTTTCACGTTAACGTGTAACTTAAACTCTCTATTATCAATGACGTCTCCTGTGGTGAAGTGAAGTTCGTGGCGCTCTACAATTCACCTAAATATTATCTTGACATTTGCGAGCTTGATGAACTCTTCAGTGGTGACACTCCAGTCGTCCTGGCTGGTGACCTAAATGCCAAACACCCAAGCTGGAACTCCAGAACGCAGAATTACAACAGCATGATTCTCTATAGGTACATACAAGGCATACAAGGTAGAGATAATATCATCGCTGCTGGACCTGTAGAGGACACCTACTACTGCGACCACTCCCCTAGTAGTGACGTTTTGGACATCTCGCCCTTGAAGGGTTTCTTCAAACAGTACAATATCTTTACGATTGATGACCTCTCTTCTGACCACAAGCCTGTGGCATTGAACTTTGACAACGTTGACATAAATTTCCGAGAGGAACTCGTACATCATCAAGACTGGAAGCTCTACAAAGATATTCTTAAGGACTATGGCTGCCATCCCGACGTTGCTTACTGTACGGAGGAGAACGATCAACTTGTTGATGACATCACCAGATGTATTAACAGTGCCATAGAAGCAAGTAAGTATCCATCAGAGAATAAACCTACTCATCGAATCCAACTCACTCCTATGGCAAGGCTATCGTGAACCTTGGCTCAAAACCAAGTACAACAGGCTAGTGAGAAGAGTCCAAGAGGATATAAAAGAGCTTCGCGACGCTAGATGGAATGAAAAACTCAAAAGCTTGTCGGCTCGTGACAATTCCATTTGGAGTATGGTCAGAGCTTTACAGAAGAAGAAGAATGTTATGCTTCCTCCACTCCGTACACCACAAGGTGACTATGTGCAAACTGATCAGGACAAGGCCCAAGTCATTGCAGATTCACTGGAAATGCAGTTTGTTACTCCTATCAACGATAAGCCCGAGAGCCAAATCATGTCACAGCATGTCACACAAATCATCTGTGGAAGAAGGTATTGTCAACTTTGATGAAGTCCCGCAGCATTTAACGAAGAACAGCATCGAGGCTAGAGAGATCGCCACCATCATAAGTAAACTGAAAAAGAAGAAGACTCCAGGAAGAGACAAGGTGAATAATAACGCTCTTATAAATCTCCCGAAGAACTTTATTGACTATCTCACTAATATCATTAACGTCTGCTGGAAATTTTCTTATTTCCCTGTGGCTTGAAAGCAATGTATTGTGTTGAGTATCCCCAAGCAGGGGCAAAATCCTGCAATTCTGGCGAGATACCGACTGAGAATAAGACTGATATCTAATAAGCCTGCTACCCTCGATGTCCAAAGTGCTGGAGAAAACGGTTCTGGTCAGATTCCAAGACCACTGTCTAGCAAATGACCTTTTTCGGGAAGAACAGTTTGGCTTTCCTGCTGCCCACTCTTGTCCGATGCAGATATGGAGGCTCGTTGAAAACCTGAGCACCCCCCTGAATCTCTCCAGGTACTGTGGAGTGGTAATTCTCGATGTCAGTAAAGCTTTTGACCAAGTGTGGCATGAGGGCCTTATCTACAAAATCATCAGAGACGGGTTCCTTGCCGATTTGATTTTGTTGGTGAAATCCTTTCATGACGGCAGATTCTATCAAGCCAAAGTTGGAGAAAATCTTTCCATGCCCCGTGTTGTAAAGGCCGGTGTCCCTCAGGCCATTATGACATGGGCACGTTATCACTCGACTGCAGTGCGCCTTGAAGCAGTTCGAAGACTGGTTTAACTGCTGGAAGTTGAACCTTAACGTCAGAAAGCGCACAGGCTTTGTACCTCACTAGGAAGCTCAAGCGTCCCCCAGATTCTCTTGTTCTGTTCAATAAAAAACTGGACTGCGTGGACAACTACAAGTATCTGGAAGTTACCATTGACTCAAGGCTCTCATGGAACCGGCAAATGGCCTATGCTCTGAACAAAGCGAACAGGGATAAGTACAGTACCATAACTCTCATGGGTCGCAACAGCGCCCTCAGCATTGACAACAAGCTACTTCTGCACAAGTCGATTATCCGGACTATACTCCTCTATGGCATGCCTGCGTGGGCGACTATCTGAAAAACCAGATAGAGTGAACTACAGTCATACCAGAATGTTACCCTGAGGACCATTGTCCAGCTGGACAGAAGGACGGTGGAAAACCAATCCATTCACTTGGATTTAAACATGGCCCATATCGGAAGGCTTATACAGGATCTCCTTTTGACTATGATACAGAAGATGAAGACTCACGACAATAAACTTGTGAATGGGATACTGAAGAACGCATTGAATATGAACTGGCATACGAAGTTTCGTAAACCGAGGCACGTTCTTGACGTCAATTTTGAAGATATTAGCAACGTCTCTTTCCCGGACTACTGGAAGATGTGATAATCTTCTTTCTCCTTCTATTTTTTTTCGATTATATTTTGTTTCTGACAATCGTCAATCTTATTATCTTTTTTGTATAATATGGAAGACCGCTTGGGTTGGTTAGGCTTCTTGACTACCTCAGTGTATTTCATTTGGAGTTTATTCTGGTTACATGAGCTTTGAGAAGGCGCTGCTTTCGTCCAATCCTAACAAGTGTACACTTCACTGTTCGATTGTCGATTGTTGTGTGTATCCTTGCTAAAGCTGGCAATAAATGGCGAAACTAGTCGGAAACTCTGTCCTCCCTTTGTTGTGTTGTAAAGTCTCTACCGATTTTATCAATAGAAACAGCACTATGGACCCATTACTCAACGATTAGGGTCTTAAGCTGCCACTGATGATCTTGCACGACACGTCTATAGTTCATCCAACAAGAGAAAAACAGGGTGTGTCACAGGAAGTTTCAGATTAGCCAATCAGAGAAAGGGGGCCTCATGCGCTTAATCATTTCTGTCTCATGTCTCATTGAAGAAGCGCTTTATAATATTACAGCAGAAGCGTTAATATTATTCAGTTGCTTTGCTTTAATTAAATTTAAAATATTGTACACTTCATAAAATTGTCTTTTAACTCAATTTTATATACACTGAGTGGCCAAATTATTATGACTACTCCATGATTTCGTGTTCTTTTCTCCATATTCTAACCCTACCATCTGCATGATGCATTTGAAATCGTGACTCATCTGACCACATGACCCTTTTCCAGTCATCTAATGTCCAATCCTTGTGCTCCTTGGCGAACTGTAGACCTCTGCTCTTGTTCAAGGCTGATAGTAGAGGCTTGCGAACTGGTCGTCGGCTTCCATAGCCTAAACGGTGTAATGAGCGGCAAACAGTTCGTTCAGAGGCAGTCACAGTTTGACCTTGATTAAGATTTGCCGCTATTTGACGCACTGTTGCTCTTCTGTCGCCCTGGACAACTCTGGCCAATCTCCGTTCAGCTCGAGCATTGAGGAGCCTGTGACGACCACACGCTTGACGTTGAGAGCCGGTTTTTTGCTTGGTAGTCCACTCTCTGTAAACATTAATAACTGCTGCTCTTGAACACTTCACAAGTTCAGCTGTTTTGGTGATACTGGTTCCGACATTGCGCGTCCCGACGATCATCCCGCGTTCACACTCAGTTAAATCACGTTTTATGCCCATATCGTAGCAAAAAACACAGTGCAACTGATGGTTCACCTCACCTGCATTCCCTTTTTATAGCTATATAGCCCTCTAGCGGCAGCGCTGTGATGCAATAGCTCATTTGCCTAAAACTGTCAGGTGGTCATGATAATTTGGCCACTCAGTGTATATCGTTTACTTATTTTAAGGTAATAACGTGCAGTCTGTTTAACCATCACTTTTTTAAATATTTATACATTCTAATGACATGTTTTTTTAAAGAATTATAAGGTTTTTAAAGATGCTATTTGCTATTTTTTTAAAAATAAAATTCAGTTTTATGATATGTTTTCCATTACAGTTAACGATATCTCTTTCGTTTATTTGCTGGCCATGAGAATGGCCTTTGAATGTATATAGTCTTGAAAAAGACTTTTTGAATTATATCTAAATTCAGGCTAAGGAGATTGTGGTAGAACGTTAATGTCATTCCTCTACACTTCTTCTTCACTGCTGCTGTCTTCTCCATTAACATGAATTATTAAAGGCTCCACTTGATCTTCAATCAAACAGTCCCCAATATCGTTCTTCCGCACATAAAATGTGCGCTATCGCTTTTCTCCAATTTTCAGGAGTTACATTATCAATTGCCGTTCTCGTTAGTTTTTCAACATCAGCAATCTTGAAAGTTGTATTCTTCTTCCGTATATATTCTTTTACCTGTGCCCAAATAAGTTCAATGGGATTGAGATCACAGTGATAAGGAGGTATTCTTATCACTAAATGGCCGGCATCATTAGCCAGTTCATCTATAACAGCGTTTTTGCTGTTTTGTGTTGTTTGATAAATCGTACACCTCGCCTTTTGACATTTTTACTTCGGTAGGTATTCCTCGTAGGGCCAACCACTCTATCATTTCCGATTTCCTTGTATTGCAGCACAGAATCTTTGGCCTTCTCCACCGAGTGATATGGGGGCATTATCCATGGCAATTACCGAATTTTTCGGAATATTTGGCAGCAATTTTGTTCTAAACCACTCATGAAAACAATCCCCATTCATTTCGTCATGGTAATCTGTGGATTTATTTTTTGACCGAAATAGTAAACAGCAGTCATTCACAAACACTTTATCGCTTCCAGCATGCAAAAGAATCAGACGGAAAGAGGCACCAGTAGGAATGAAACGCCCGCGGTAGGGTTCCGAGTTCCCAGTGGAGCACAGCTTTTCCCGTCATGATGCCACTGTCTTTCACGGCCATGGTGTGCATTAGCCAACGTTTCATCTAGTTCAGTACGTGTGGGGTCCCTGTGTAGCATTTGTACTTGCCTTAAAAACCGACGCCGTTGTGCGATAACATCCGTCCGCTCGATGTAAAATTGACGGTGGGTGATTTTGTCGTACTTCATATGCAATTTATCATGCATAATGGTGGTGAAGGAAGTTCTCGATCCGACGTAGTCAGTTTTTTCTCTAAATTTCTGGTACACATTTTTCAGAGTAGGATAATAACCTTCTGAGTGTATGTCGGATACATATGCTCGTGCAATCGAGAGGTCAAAGTCATCCAGATTCGTTATTCGAAATTCCCTGGGCCTTTTCTTTCCAGAAGTCGAAAAGCGAGGAGAGGGGATGGTAGCTTCGCATGAAGATGCTTCGTTTCCTTCTTGAACAATTGTTTGAACGCAAGAAAAAGAAACTTGCGTTGCCTTGGAAGTTTCTTCTATCAAAGCAGATTATCTTTTAAAACAGTGTTTTCTTTTAAAGTAGCAAAATACGTTCCACACAATCTCCCTAGTCTGGCTGTGAATAGTTTTTCCTTGTTTGACTGAAGAGCTGTTGCAAGGCGTCGCCATTACAAATTGACTTGTGTAGCTGCTGAAGGAGAGATCCCACAAAGCATTGTGGATGAGTGAGTAGTCGATATCAGACGGGAAACACACTCAGTTTGCGAGATGTACTCAAGATAGAAGCTTCGACTAAACTCTGATCTTACTGTATATCTTCAATTGCCTTCCAAATACTTGGATGTGCATGCCCAATCAAATTATTAAAAGAAGAATGTCAACCCTCGCAAAAATTATTTGTTCGATCCTCGTCGTAGAGAGTGGCTAGTTCGACATTCCTCATCTCCGTCAGAAACAAAGGTGGAATTATCTTAACATCATCAGGGAAATTGTGCCATCGAGCTGAGGTGGAGGCTGGGCCCGGCGATAGCCTTCCACGTAAAATAGTCCAGCAAATCCTGGAGTTCTTCAAAGACAGGCACATTTCGCGAAAGATAATCTGCTCCAACCTTTACATCTTCAACTGGCAGGAATGCCAATCCATCGATCATCCCCCAAAAGTGTCTTACCATTTCCTGATCCATATATAATTGCTGTAACCCCAGGCCCTGAACTTTTCACCAATTGCTCTGCGTTAGGTGGTAAAAAACCTGAGCGTAAAACAAAAACAGAAAATATAAAGAAAAGGAAAATAAGATAAAAAGTAATATAAAAAAAGAAATAAAGCAGCTGAAAAAATATTAAAAACCTGAGGTCCAAGCGTCGATAATACAGCGTTCATCACGGCGACGTTTAATTTCCTGTATGTGATCAGTTTGTTGTGTTTCTTTTATAGTTATTAATCACATAGTATTTATGTTATTATTTAATTCTTACATTCTAGTATTATTGTTTACCTTTTACTTAATAAAAAAATTTAATTTCCTGTATGTGAATAGTTAGGTGTATTTCTTTTATAGTTATTAATTACATTCTGAACAAAAAGGATACTGAAGCAGTATAAGCAGTTAGGAGCAAATGTCCGAGTAGCAAATGTCCAGTGTGGCATATGTCTGAGTGGCAAATGTCCTACACCCCTGTGGATTAGAGGTTCCCCTCTTTGGCCAGCCTAAGGTATGATTTCCATATGCATAAAAACAATGGCAGAAACCACAAGAGGTCACAAGCGTTCTGACATCACTTCCTGCACTCGAGTCATTGTAGGCTATGACTCAAATCAACTCGGAAAAAACAGGAGTTTTCTGTCGAGCAGCAACACGAAAGCAGAAACTGATGTCAGAACATTTTCAACCTTGTGGTTTCTGCCATTGTTTTTACGCATGTGGAATCACAGCCTTAAATGTAATCGCGAAAGTCCACGCCTTAAATGTCAGCCTTCATCAATTATTTAATATTTTGTTTAAACTATTCTCTACATGGAAAATTTTAAAACATTCATTTATGATATAATGATTAATTTTTAGTGGATTTGTTTAATGGTAATACATGTATATCAAAATTACTATACATTACTGGATTCAGCAATAACATTTTATTTCAGTAAAATATTAGTTTTATTTTATCTTAAAAGCATTTTTTTATTAACAAAAGAAATTTTTAATTAACATTTGAGGTATAATAATGTAAGAATAAATTTAAACCATACATTTGCTTCTAAATTTTAGAATAAACATATGCAAAAGAAGAGAAAATAATTTATAATGAAAGTGCATGTACTTGAATTTAAAAAAAAATTAATATTTTAGCTTTTGGAAAGTTGTTTTAATTTTAATCTGTGATTAAATGTAATTTTGGTTTGCTAATTTTGAAAATGAATTCAGTTTTAATCCATCATGCCAGGATTTTTCAAAAATGCAAATAATGCAAATTCTATATGTACTCCTACTTCTAATAGTAATTTAAGCTGGAGTCAAACTTTGAATTAGATTTCTAATAAATAAATAATAATATATAAATTGTAAAACTATTTTTATTGACTGCCCAAGCGCAGAATGGAATAATTGGGCTCTAAAGAATTTCTAACATTAATAATGTCCGTTTTCATAAAATGAGCATGCCATTTTGCGAAATAAACCTGCCTGCTATCCCAAAATAGTTATAAAAATTTGATAGAAGCATGCTGAAATTAGTAAAAGTCGCTGAAAATTTTCTTGAAAATAAACCCTCTAGGCCTGTGTAATACTGTGCGTTATAACATAATCATAGAAGGGAAGTAGTGAAACTTCCTTATGCTTTTACATTGACATAGAAAAAAATATTTTTTATTACTGAAGAGTACTGGCGTGAAAAAATCCTCCAATGACCATTTTCAAATTATTCAGTGTTATAATTATTTGCAATCGATTATTTATACTCAATGCATAAATCAATTATTTTATTAATAATCAACACAGATGCTTTCGGCCTCGCATACATATCGCGTTTTTCAGGTAACGCTAACATTTCGACTGATTTGAGAAATAGATTTAAAGTTCCAACTTTGGGACATATATGATATAATATATATAACATCCTTCATGTGAAATTTGGAATTTGGGCTTCTTGCGAGTGGTTTTACAAATTGCCAATTGATAGGTTATAAAGATTTACGAATGATATGTACACGGATTAAATATTGTTTTCAATTTATGTAGATAGCAAACAATTTTGACTTTCTTAAAAGTATTTTTTTACTTTGTCAATTAAAAGATTTTTTTTTTTTTACTATATTATAAAATGGATATTTTTTCACTTTATTAATAAAAAAATACGGATTCATTTTTCTTTTACTTTAATCGGTAAGATAAGAATGTCCATTCCTAACTTTGGTTTTCCCGCATTTGCCTACCGGATGCAGAACAACTTTGACCTCACGGATGATAATCTTCATTTTCCGAACCAGTTATTCCACATTTTCTGAAAACGCATATTCATATTTTGCTAAGGCTCTAAATAGGTGCACTGCAGTGCAGTGTTGCCAACTATGAAGAATGATTCGACTAAAACCATGAAAAAATTCTACTAAAATTCTACTAACTTTTATGGTATTATTATTATAGTGTTGTAGTTGGCGTTGATCAATTCCAGTAGCCTGTGATTGGTTACTGATATGACGTCATGAATGACATATTACTTCTAGTATAAAAAAAATTACCGTATAAGTTTACTGCTGCTGAGGAAATGGAAAAAACACAGATGCAACGTTTCTGCGATTCTCTATCACTGCGTTTACATGCACACTTTCGATCCGGATCGAAAGACAAGTTTCAAGTCAATCCTGCAAAAAGTGGCATGTAAACAGACTTCAACACCCCGATCCGGATCGAGTTCAATCCCGTCGAAAGAGGTGGTTTGAAACCAGGGAAGCATGCCTCAGGAAAGAGGTCAACCCAATAATAATATCCGGATCGAGTTTAAATTTGCTGTTTGGTTGAAAGAAAAAATATAGAAAATTTTAGCTAAAAT
>JAHWFO010030141.1:0-14520 GCA_023313115.1 Rhysida immarginata
TGTTGTAGCAATTTCTACTCTTCTTTCGATGTCTTGAAACAAAACTTTGTGTAGTCTATCGGTCATTCATCACTTTGTGTAGTCTATCGGTCGCTAATTTTTCTATTTACTTGCTTACCATTTACTCAATATAGCACGGAGCTATAGGAGTGCTTCCTCTGTCGTCTTTCCAGTCTTTCTCACAAGTCTGCTAACTTCCCATCATCTCCAGTTACTGATGATTTTTAAAGATTTTCACGAAATTTTAAGTACTAAGAACTCTCAATTCTAAGAACAAACCCTGAAAAACATGAATTCTGTGCATTGTTACAAATTGAAACTCATCTATATTGCACAAACTTTGCCTTGCATTGTTGGTCATGAGATATATATCCAACGGCTTTACTTCCCTTCCGAATTAAGTGCGTGATCTCAGGATTTTTCCCCTGAAAAAATCCTCGTCGTCCTCGGCCGGGGTGGAACCCGCGTCCTCGGGCATCAGAGGCGATCACACAACACTGAGCCTGTAAGGCCGATAGGAGAGGAATGAATTCCAATAAATTAGGACAGTCAAAGTGGAATTCAGTAAGTCAAAAAGAAATGTCGGTCTGACCTATTTTTCTATCGGCCAGAGTTTCAATGTTTAAAATTTTATGAATCTGGACGTAATGTGGATTGGGAGAGAGATTACGCAGTTTTCTATGAATCATGCAAAGAAATCTTCTCTGAACTCTTTGAACTGCATCAATATATTTAACATAATTGGGAGACCATATAGAGGCATATTCCGGAATTGAACGAACTAATGCACAACAGAGAATTTTAATTATTGTAATATTCTGAAAAAGTTGTATATGCTTATTTAAAAAACCTAAATTTTTATTGCATTTTTTGAGGATATAGTCTATATGACAGGTAAAAATCATTCTACAATCAAAAATGACACCAAGATCTTTTATATTTGTAACATTCTCAAAAATGAATGTTAAGAATCATCAATTGAATATGGATAAGACACCATGTGCTTTTTTCTGAAGAAAGACATACCTTACATCTTCTAATACTGATCATTATGCCATTACATGTACACTAAAAGGATAACGAATTCAAGGAATTTTGAAGTGCACTGCAATCACATTCGTCATTTTATACAGGTAAATATTTTCAAGTCGATGCAAATAACAATAATTGAAGTCCGTTCAATACTTCGGCGATGTCATTAATATACAGATGAAACAGAAGGGGGCCCAGGTGTGAACCTTAGGGTACCCCAGTAGTACCACTAAAAACAGATGTTGCCTTTAATTTTTACATAAAAACGTCGAGACACAATAAAACTACGGATCCAAGATAAAAGTGGGTCTCTGATACCGAAACTTCAAGTTTCATGCACAGAATATTATGATTCATTTTATCGAAGGCTTTAATAAAATTTGTATAAATAACATCAACTTCTTTATGTCTGTCGAGATTGTCAGAGATATAATTTTCGTATGTTAGTAAGTTCTTAAGAACAGACCTCCCTGAAATCACGTTCCTGGGGAATAATTATATATATATAAATGACACTCTATTTTATCTAAAATGATAACTTCAACCACTTTAGGAAAAGCTGAATAATAGTAATCGGACGATAGCTTGACATATCACTCCTATCGCGAGAATTAAAGGCCAAAACAATAATACTGTTCTTCCAAAAATCAGGAAAGACACCCAGATTGAGAGATTTGTTAAAAATGATTAGAAGCACAATGGAAAGCACACGTGAAAATAAAAGCGATTGCAGTTATGTGGGCCAAGACTTTTGTTGATCGTAATTGCTTTAAGTGTATGTTCTATGTCGGAAGCAGAAATTGAAATATTTGAAATCTCAACCCTATGGTTGTACAGAGGGTTGAGTACGTGTCATGTGATTTCTCGGAAAGGAGAGTGACAGACGACGAAGGAGGAGGGGAGGCTCGGGCTCGAGGCTTCAGAACGAGAGTTTTCTGGAGCAATAATTACGTCTCGAGTTCGTTCTCACCCCTTCCGAGAAATAATGATCGAGTCGTGAGAGAGGAAGAAGGACGAGTCCATGGAAGAAGGAGAAAAGGGAGAGAGAAAGAAGGGAGCCGCGGAGAGGACCAACGGACTTTGACAGCCGGGAAAAAGCTACTAAGCAAGCGAACTGTCAGAAGAGCGGGAGTTCTCTCGTGTACGGCGTTTTACGGGTTTCGAATGCAACGGCGAACGTATTTTCCTCTGTGAAGACGTACGGCACGGCTGATAAGGTTCATTCAAGTTTATCAGCGGAGCCAGATGGCGGAGGTTTAACGTCAGATAATTCGTCGAGTCGACAAGGTCGGAAACGGAGCGAGATTGAATACTGCGAGCTCGACAGAGAGATTTCCTGGCATCACGGCGAAACCCAAGGTAATGTTAGAACTTACCAATGTAGATTGAACCTAAATATATCAGCTCAAATTTCTCCGAATTTTAATTATAGGCTGTCGGTGCTAGTGGTGGAAAATAGTTCCCGGCTACGAGTATTGCTGTACGAAGCAAGGTTTATACTCGACGGAGAATCTCTATTGGGAAATTTTCCGTGTGGATTGTTAGTTTACTTGCAAGTCTGAGTAGGTGTTATTTTACAGCTACGGGAGCTAGGCCCATCATCTTAAGCGCTTAGTTTAAAGAGGCCTGTGTGTTTGATTCAGGCAACAAGTGACTTTCCTTTTTCTAAGACGGTCTGTTAATTGAAGAGCGCCAGGGAGTGATGTCTTACGCGCAAAGTGTCAGCTCTTATCTTTGGGGCTGCAATGCGGAGCTTTGGTAGGGGCAAAACGTTAAAGCATAATTTTTTCCAACGGGGAATCATTACTTATTGGACATTCCCCGCGACGTGAGTTGATAGTGTTATCTACTTTGGATTATTTATTTATTGATGTTTAAGTTGCTTGATTTTTTAATCTATTCCGTTAATTTCGACCAAGATAAATAATTTAAGATTGCGTACTGCTAATCCATGATGTTTCTTTTCTGCTGTTTCCATATTGGCTAGCGAGGTAATTCTCGCCTCCGAGGGAATTTTCGCTGTCGTGAGGAAGTTGTCAGGGTTGAAGCTCGCCCCCCTTCATGCGGACGTCGGAGACGTCACCATCGGGAAGTTACGACTAGGATTCCGGATCAAGGAGGACGGATCTGTTTTCGGACGTTAGTGGGACGGACAGTTCCTTTACGGGCGAGTGGGATCCTGCATACTTTCCACTGCGCTTATTCTGTTAAATTATGCAGGCATAAATGTATTGATCTATATTACTATTGCAATTAATATCAGACAAAACTGACAGGTGATCAGTTCTGTACTTTTTTTTATATTATCCAAGTTTGAATAAACATTTTTTTATTTTCTTATCTGGTGTTTTTTGCATTCCCACCTAATCACACGTGATAGGTGGGGTGCGCATGATAGCAGACAACGGATACGACGTTTGGACCTGTGGATTCGGCCCCCCCACCCCCCCCCGGTGAACGTCAGGTCGTCGGAACAGTTTGTTCAACTGTTGGTGGTGTGCGCAAGAGTAAGGAAAATACAGCGGTATACACCATTCAGTAGAAGACGTGCAAGTGAGTAATTTTAAAAGTACTATTAAGTTTAAATGGAGCCTCGTATCAGTAGAACGATTGCCGATGATATTAGAGGATTTCAGTTTGTTAGCGGCTCAATAGACAGTTACATAAATAGATTTAAAGACTATATGGTGCATAATGGAGTGGTGCATCCTAAGCTAGTTTACGAGTACTTTATGTTGCCTCTACTCTATAATGCAAGGGTTCATTTGGGAGATTACGAGAGTGCCCCAATTAATGCGTTGTTCGAAGAGACAAGCCAGTATCTTCAGTATATGAGGGCCGAGGGGTCCAACGAAGATAGGCAACAAAGTGAGGACGTGTCGCTGCTGTAAATGTTATTACGGAAATCTATTCTCAGGCCAGGGGTGACAATATAAGTGCTTCGGAGGCCGCTAATAATTATTTTAATGAAGAAGCATTAAAGTCGAAAAATGAACTTACGGAAAGGGACAAGTATGAAAGAGATAATAACGAAGCAATCGGGCTTCCTCTAATCGTAAAAGAAAATTATGGCTATGAAATAGGAAATAAAATTAGTGATGTGGCGATTGATAAGAGGGCTCGGAAAAGGAAGAAAAAGACCAAGAGCAAGAGAGATAATCATTATGCGCATGTTAATATAATAGTTAAAGATAACGAAGTTGAAAATTTAATTGAATGTGGTATTGGTAAAGAGTTAATTTCAAGGGACTCAGAAAATTTGGTTAAGAAAGGAAGAGAGGAAGCGAATGGTCGTAAGATAAAGTGCTCTGATGACAATGGATTAAAAGAGCAGGAACTAGCCGAAGAAGCTGCAGTAATTTGTAGAAATTATATTATGCAGAATACTGATTCGAAATATGTGCAGAAATTAAATGTACTTATTGAGGCTCGGAGTAGAGGTATAATTAATGATGAACGCTTCAATCAACTGATAATTGAGTGTGCTAGAGATATACAGAGCTCTAGTTTAGAAACGCGATCGAATTTTATTGATAATCTAGCGTGGAATCGGGAAGCTACAGAAAGTTGGAGTAAAGGTAGCAGTGAAAATTCGAGTCTGTCAGAGGTCGTATTGGAATTGAAGGAGGCATTGGAGTTAGAACCCAAGGTAATGTTAGAACTTACCAATGTAGATTGAACCTAAATATATCAGCTCAAATTTTTCCGAATTTTAATTATCAGCTGTCGGTGCTGGAAAATAGTGCCCAGCTATGAGTATTGCTGTACGAAGCAAGGTTTATACTCGACGGAGAATCTCTATTGAGAAATTTTCCGTGTGGATTGTTAGTTTACTTGCACGTCTGGGTAGGTGTTATTTTACAGCTACGGGAGCTAGGCCCATCGTCTTAAGCGCTTAGTTTAAAGAGGCCTGTGTGTTTGATTCAGGCAACCAGTGACTTTTCTTTTTCTAAGGCATGGTTTGTTAATTGAAGAGCGCCAGGGAGTGATGTCTTACGCGCAAAGTGTCAGCTCTTATCTTTGGGGCTGCAATGCGGAGCTTTGGCAGGGGCAAAATGTTAAAGCATAATTTTTGCCAACGGGGAATCATTACTTATTGGACATTCCCCGCGACGTGAGTTGATAGTGTTATCTACTTTGGATTATTTATTTATTGATGTTTAAGTTGCTTGATTTTTTAATCTATTCCGTTAATTTCGACCAAGATAAATAATTTAAGATTGCGTACTGCTAATCCATGATGTTTCTTTTCTGCTGTTTCCATATTGGCTAGCGAGGTAATTCTCGCCTCCGAGGGAATTTTCGCTGTCGTGAGGAAGTTGTCAGGGTTGAAGCCCGCCCCCCTTCATGCGGACGTCGGAGACGTAACCATCGGGATGTTACGACTAGGATTCTGGAGGACGGATCTGCTTTCGGACGTTAGTGGGTCGGATCTGTTTACGGGCGAATGGGATCTTGCATACTTTCCACTGCGCTTGTTCTATTAAATTATGCAGGTATAAATGTATTGATCTATATTATTATTGCAATTAATATCAGAAAAACTGACAGGTGATCAGTTCTGTACTTTTTTTGATATTATCCAAGTTTGAATAAACATTTTTTTTGCTTTTTATTTGGTGTTTATGCATTCCCACCTAATCACACGTAATAGTATGTTGCAACTAAACGATATGCATATGCAGATTCCCCAGCCACGTGGTTGAGAGAGGAATGCGGTCGTGAGGAGTTATAAAAGGGATGTCCCTTCATCATTGTTAATCGTTGTACAAACGCTGGCTGCGAGAATGCCGCCAAATATCGATAGGTATTGGGAAGGATGTATAAATACACTTTCTGACGCGAAGTGGTCCAATTCCATGATAATAAAACAATGCAAATCCAGGGGTCTCACCATTTGGAAGGTAGCAATCTGCAACATCTTTATATATAAAGAAAGATGTTTGTTTATGGGTTTGTTTGATTCTTATGCAAATCTACAGTTTTATTCCGATCTTGATGAAATTTTGCATACTGAGCATCATAGCATGAGGAAGGTCGCTGTCGACCTCAGATTTCGTAAAATAATATTTATTGATAAAAAATCGATATTAATGGTTATGGCAAGGCATATTAATGAGAAAAATCTCATGATCAACAATGCAAGGCAAAGTTTGTGTAACAATAGTTATCAACAATGGTATCAACAAGCAATGCACCAACACTATGCAGGGATCAACAATGCAAAGTTTGTGCAATACAGATAAGGTTCAATTTGTAACAATACAAAGAATTCCTGTTATTCAGGCTTTTTTTGAAATGAGAGTCCTTACTACTTAATTTCTTGAAGCTCTTTAGAAATGATCAGTAACTGCAGAGAATGCAGAGTTAGCAGACTAGTGAGAAAGAATGGAAAGACGACAGAGGAAGCGGTCGTTTAGCTCTTTGCTGTATTGAGCAAGTGGTAAGCATGTCAATAGAAGAATCGGTGACCAAGATGAATGGCCAAGTTTTGTTTCAACACATCGAGAGTGGGAATTGCAACAACATTAAGGGGAACATCTAAAGTAAGATTAAGTGACTAAGAAATTATTTAGGCTAGCAGCAGCATGCACCCATTGTGAGCATTTTAAAAATTTTATTTTCATTATGAATTTTTACGGTATTAATTCTAATCGTTTTCATGAGTTTATTTTTAAGATATTGCAAAATTTAATCATAAAAACAGTCCGAGCCACGCCGGGGGTTATCACCTAGCTTATTTGGTAGCACATCAGATCCAAGCATTTCATAAAAATACATTTTGACTACATTTTGACTATGTCTATATGTAGGAAACTGAGATGCTGATAATGCTATGATTGAACGTTCGTTTCCAAGAATTATTAATAATGAGCATAAAATGATGATGCAATATAGATAAGGTTGTGCAATATAGATAAGGTTCAATTTGTAACAATGCTTAGAATTCCTGTTATTGAGGCTTTTCTTAGAATTGAGAGTTCTTAGTACTTAATAATTTCTTGAAAATCTATAAAAATATTTAGTAACTGGAGTTAATGGAGAATTAACAGACTATTGTGAAAGAGTGGAAAAACGACTGAGGAAGCACAATCGGCGAGCATATCAATAGAATAATAGACTACACAAAGTGATGAATGGCTAAGTTTTGCTTCAAGATATCGAGAGTGGGACTTGCAAGAAAATCAAGAGTATATCTAAAGTAAGATTACGTGATTAAGAAATTATTTAGACTAGCAGTGGCATACTTGGAGAGGTCCATACATAGTGAGTCTTGAAACATTTTTTTCGGAATTTTCATTAAGAATTTTTACTGTATTAATTCTAAGCGTTTTCATGGGTAATTATGTTTAAGTTATTTCAAAATTTAATCAAAAAAGAGTCTGAGCCTACGCCTGGGTTATCACCCAGCTTATTTGATAACACAGCAGATCCAAACATTTCATAAAAATATTTTTTGACTATATTCTGTGTGAATGTGAATATTTTGGAAACTGAGATGCTGATAATGCTGTGATTGAACGTTCGTTTCCAAGAATTATTAATAATGAGCATAAAATGACGATGCACTGGCAGGACATAAATAAGGCAACGTCTATTGAGGACGAAAAGGAGTCATACGTGTGTTTCTTGAGTTCCCTATCAACATCCAGACGACTGACAAAAATTTATGTGCCTGGAAAGGAAAGAGAAAGAACGAGTACTAGTCAGAGAAACTCTAAACAATGGTTCTAAGAGCTTCTACCTCAAGGGCAAGAAAAACAAGAGATTCTAGAGTATCCAGTGATGTTCCCCAGTGGTGAAGATGGTTATCATTTTAATCTGAGGCAAGTCAACAAGAAGTTAAATAAAGTCCCGGTATATCATCTAGAATTTTTTTTTCGGATTTTTCGTAGAATGGATAGCCCCTTAACTCAGTGTTGTAACGACTGAGTTATTATTTAACAAATTTGGAGTTATAATTTAACATTTTGAGATTGTTCTGTTTACTTACAAGTGTAATTTTCCCGGGCAACGCCGAGTCTTCTGCTAGAACTAAATAAAAACAGAAAAACCGCAATACCAGCAACATTGGACGAACCTTAAAGACAACGACCCACACCAATCAGAATACTGGAGGTTGTAGCCAAAGTCAAGCGTCTCATCTCTGCAGAAGATCATAAAACTCAAAGGAGCGTAGCAAATAAGGTGGAGGTATCATAGTCAATGGTACGCAACATAATACACAAAAATCTCCAACTGATTAAGCGTCCGAAACCTCGTGTAGGTACATCAGGATAAACCTGCGAGGCATACGTTTAAGTCAACGGTCGCCCATTTGCGAACACTGGAACAGAAGCCTGGCATACATTCAATTCCGTTTGAAGACATACCTGTGAAATCTGCAGACTCATCCCTCGTGGATTGTTGCGGATTTGGACTGCTGAAATGCGCCCTTGGAAGTAAAGCACCTCGTAAATTAGATGGTCTGTGGTAATCCTGTGAAATGCGGTGGGCACAGACCGACCGAAATTCTCTGCGGCCAATTCTATTGAATGGAAACTGCGAGGCAGGGCCATAGTTCCACACAGTGGTCACAAGATAGAACATCACCGAACTTGGCGCCAGGGTTTCTCACCGACTTAGGATGCTTGCAAATCGTTTAGTTGTAACGTACTCAACCCTTTTTATAACAGATCACAAACCAGGGGCAGTTGCACAAGTATCTTCATAAACAGAAGAGAAATACCTGAAAAATAATTTAGATATTCACAAGCGGATCATTCCTGACATCTTCTTCTATCTTCTATCTTTATATATCTATATATATAAAGAAGGATGTTTGTGGGTCTGTGTGTGGGTCTGTGTGTGGGTCTGTGGATCTGTGTGTACGTTTTTTATACAAATCTACAGTTTTATTCCGATCTTGATAAAATTTCGCATACATGACCTTTAAAGCATGAGGAAGGTCACTGTCTACCTCAGATTTCGGAAAAATAATAAATATCGATAAAAAATCGATATTCGTGGTTATGGCAAGGCATATTAATGAGAAATATCTCATGACCAACAATGCAAGGCAAAGTTGGTACAACAATAGGTATCAACAATGGTATCAGCACGCAATTCACAAACACACTGCATGAACCAACAATATATATCTCATGACTAACAATGAAAGGAAAAGTTTGTGCAAGTGTAATTATCCCGGGCAACGCCGGGTACCTCTTCTAGTCTTCTATATATATAAAGAAGGATGTTTGTCTCTGGGTGGGTCTGTGGGTCTGTGGGTGGGTCTGTGTGTACGTTTTTTATACAAATCTACAGTTTTATTCCGATCTTGATGAAATTTCGCATACATGACCTTCAAAGCACGAGGAAGGTCACTCTCTACTTCAGATTTCGAAAAAATAATAATTATTGATATAAAATCGATATTCATGGTTATGGCAGGGCATATTAATGAGAAATATCGCATGACCAACAATGCAAGACAAAGTTTTTGCAACAATGGTATCAACACGCAATTCACAAATACTCTGCACGGACCAACAATATATATCTCATGACCAACAATGCAAATAAAAGTTTGTGCAACAATAGGTATCAACAATGGTTTCAACACGCAATTCACCAATAACAATGAGCTCAAAATGATGATGCAATGATAAAGCAATCCTTTCCAAGAATTATAACAATGAACATAAAATGATGATGCAATATGGATAAGTTTCAATTTGTAACAATGCATAGAATTCCTGTTATTCAGGTTTTTCTTAGAAAAGAGAGTTCTTAGTACTTAACAATTTCTTGAAAATCTTTAAAAATGATCAGTAGCTGGAGATAATGAAGAGTTAGCAGACTATTGAGAAAGAGTGGAAAGACGACAGAGGAAGCAATCCTTTAGCTCTGTGTCCGTATAAACCAAGAGCTTCTACGTCAAGAGCAAGAAAATTTGAGTCTAAAGTGTCTGGTCCCGGAATATCACATAGAATTCTTGTTTTTCGTATTTTTCGTAGAATGGATAGTCCATTTGCTCTGTGTTGTATTGATTAAGTTATTATTCAACCAATTGAGAGTCTTATTTTAATTTTTTGAGATTGTTCTGTTTACCAACAGGTGTAATTATCCCAGGCAACGCGGGGTACCTCTTCTAGTCTTCTATCTATCTGTATAAAGAAGGATGTTTGCTTGTGGGTTTGTTTGTTTGTTTCTTATGCAAACTTCCAGTTTTATTCCGATCTTGATGAAATTTTGCATACTTGACCTTTAAGTCATCAGGAAGGTCACTGTCTACTTCAGATTTCGAAAAAATAATAATTATTGATAAAACATCGATATTCATGGTTATGGCAAGGCATATTAATGAGAAATATCTCATGATCAACAATGCAAGAAATATCTCATGGTAAGGTTTGTGCAACAGTACTTATCAACAATAGTGTCAACACGCAATTCACAACCACTCTGCACAGACCAACAATATATTTATAACAATGCATAAAATTCCTGTTTTCCAGGATTTTCTCTGAAAGTAGAGTTCTTAGTACTTATCACTTTCTTGAAAATTTTTAAAAATGATAATAGAGAGTTAGCAGGTTATTCAGAAAGAGTGGAAAGACGACAGAGTAACCAATCCGTTAGCTCCGTGTTGTATTGAGCAAATGGTAATTAGAAGAATCGACGACTGCTAGACTACACAAAGAGATGAATGGCCAAGTTTTTGCATCAAGACATCGAAAGAAGAAAAGGAATTGCAACAACATCAAGTGTACATATAAAGTAAGATTACGTGAGTAAGAAATTATTTAGACTAGCAGTGGCATCCTTGGAGAGGTCCATCCATTGTGAGCCTTTAAAAATTTTTTTTCAAAATTTCATTAAGAACTTTTACTGTATTAATTCTAAGCGTTTTCATGTGTTTTTTTAATATTTCAAAATTTATTCCAAAAAAGAAAATTTCCGAGCCACGTCGGGGTTATCACTAGGTTATTTGGTAACACATCAGAGACCAAACATTTCTTAAAAATATATTTTGACTATATTTTGTGGGAGTGTGTATATTTTGAAAACTGAGAATCTGATAATGTGATGACTGAACGTTCGTTTCCTAGAATTATTGATAATGAGCATAAAGTGAAGATGCAGTGACAGAACATTAATAAGGCAGCGTCTTCGAACACGAGCTTCGCTCCCGCCATTTTTCTTGCCTTTAACACATCCAGTGGCACGAAATTGTTTGACAAAATCCATGATTACTTGCCTGCCTGGTGCGTCTCGACACTTATACTCCTTCCGGAACTTTCTTTGCAAGGTTACATTCGACAACCTTGCATTTCTGTTCTGTTGATAAATCGGGCGCCATTTTTCAACAGAGCAGAAATTCATGCAGCGATTTTCATGCAGCGCCATTGCAAAAATACAAACTTCAACTATTTAGAAATTCGATATGGCGCTCATATTCTTTTAATTGTTTATCCCTAATGCACGTCATTCGAGTGAAATGGTCAGAAATTGACTGAATCACCCTGTATAAAGAAGGATGTTTGTGGTTTTGTTTGTGTGTATTAAATACAAGACTACAGTTTTATTCAGATCTTGATGGAATTTTGCATACTTAACCTTCAAACTATCAGGAAGGTCATTGTCTACCTCAGATTTAGAAATAATAATAATTATCGATAAAAAAATCGATATTCATGATCATGGCAGGGCATATTAATGAGAAATATCTCATGGACCATCAATGAAGGCAAAGTTTGTGCAACAATAGGTATCAACAATGGTATCAATATGCAATTCACAAACACTCTGCAAGGATCAACAATATATGTCTCATGACCAACAATGCAAGGCAAAGTTTGTGCTATATAGAATTCAATGCATAGAATTCCTGTTATTCAGACTTTTCTTAGAAAAAAGAATTCTTAGTACTTAAAAATTTCTTGAAAATCTCTAAAAATGATCAGTAACTGGAGATAATGAGTTAGCAGACTATTGAGCAAGAGTGAAAGACGATACAGGAAGCACTCCTTTAGCTCCGTGCAGTATTTAGCAAATGGTAAGCAAGTCAATAGAAGAATCGGCGATTGCTAGACTACAAAAAGAGATGAATTTTCAAGTTTTGATTCAAGACATCGAGAGAGGAAAGGGAATCGCACCAACATCAACTGTACATCTAAAGTAAGTTTATGTGAGTAAGAAATTATTTAGACTAGCAGTGGCATCGTTGGAGAGGTCCATCCAGTTACCCTCCGATGCGTTGTGGAGCGTGCCATTTTGCACTTCCAGTTAGAAGTGGAACAAGGTGGAGGGCATATCGAACAACTTCTGCCTTAACAATCAGTAAGATGTTTGTTCCATGAAGTTCTGTTTTTTTGGCATTTTCAGTGTTGTCGCTGTAAACACGTATTCTTGTGTTTTTGCAAATAAATTTTTCGTAAACCCCTGAACTGTATTGTTTTCTTTTGGCTAACAACATTCCTGTGTTTCACGAATCCATGTTTGTTTTTCCCCCTGACATTTCCCTGCCAGCGGCATCTATTGGCAGATTTTAGAACTATTTTTTCCTTCGCTAAACAATATTCCATTGCCTCACGATTGTTCTTCTTAAATATCACGTCATTCTGACGAGTAGTTTTCACATTATCGATTTTTGAAATCGTAGCTTTAATTATAATCACCCTGTATATCTCATGAAAAACAATGCAAGGAAAAGTTTGTGCAACAACAGGTATCAACAATGGTGTCAACACGCAATGCACCAACACTATGCAAGGGTCAACAATATATGTCGCATGACCAACAATGTAAGGAAAAGTTTGTGCAATATAGATAAGTTTCAATTTTTTAACATAGAATTCCTGTTATTTATGCTTTTCTTAGAAAAGAGAGTTCTTAGTACTTAACAATTTTTTGAAAATCTTTAAAAGTGGTCAGTAACTGGAGATAATGGAGAGTTAGCAGACTATTGAGAATGAGTTGAAAGAATGAGTCAGACAAACACTGCAGCTAAAACAGAAAAAGCTATACAGGCATTTGAAACATCTGAACAACGGGTATTTCGAATAGAGCAAGAGGGCATAAGAGCTTCTACGTCAAGGGCACGAAATACTTGATTCTAAAGTATCTGGTGATGCTCCGCAGTGGTGAGGCAAGTCAAGATAAAATCCTGGTATATCACCTAGAATTCCTGTGTTTCGTATTTTTCTTAGAGTGTATAGTCCCACTGCTTTGTGTTGTATTGCTTGAGTTATAATTAAACCAATTTGGAGTTATAATTTAATTTTTTGAGACTGTTCTGTTCACCTACATATGTAATTATCCCGGGCAACTCCGGGTACGTGTGCTAGTCATCAATATAGCACATACGGGATTGCAGATCAATATAATGAGTTGACGTATTTCTTGAAAGACTTTACATTGGCATAGACTACAGTTTCTATTGAAGAGATATAATTTATATAACACAATTTTGCGAGGATTTTACACTGTCCTCGTGAAGTAGAGAAGTACTTATAGTGATCCGTGGATCCTGTTTTCTTGTAATTATGATGGGCATACAAGCAATTTTACTTTTGGGGAAAACCATTTAGGATATCCGTTAGTTCGAATTTTAATTCTGGGAACAAAATGATCGATAATTTCATAAATAACATTATAAAAGTAATTATTAGCAGTGTTCAGATTCATATGAGGCGTTGAGCGCAAAAGTGGCCCAAGCCGAAAAAAATATGTTCTGAGAAAATCCACAGAATTCTTCCCTATTATGCATGCAAAATGGAATTTAGCGACCTCTGTTGGTACGCACACCAAACTATGGATGGGCCACAATGGCACTGTAAAAAGCAATCTATCAGCAATCTATCAGCAAGTTATTTCCACATGTTACTCTTTTTCAACATTATTGTTGGTTGGGCCACTATTGCGCTCAACGCCTCATATTTTCCAATAATTAACAATTTGTCATATACAACTGATTCACAATATTATCATAATCAGCATTAACGAAGTCGTAGGAAAGTAAATTATATTTCATTTTGTTACTAGTGTCTTCTTTATACAAAAAACCGTGTAGAGGAGGGTGATATTGATCAGGATGAATAAGAGAGTAAGCATCCGCAACACCTAATATAGTTGGTGACAGAACCAAATCGAGTATAACATTATGATTGACAGTCTTATTATATTGGGTAAGATTTAGGAAATGCAACAATCAAGTAAATAATTCGGTGATGGGGAAAGGCCATGTCGATGGTAGTATTTCTCGTCTGTGGTCCCAAAAGGTGAAAGCTCACGAAGGTTATAGTCACCTAAGATGCATATGCTTGAATCAGGAAGTGCCAGCATCATATGTTTAATCTCATTGAAATGTAAAAGATATATCTCCGCAGGTTTACCAGGAGGAATTTATACTCACAGAAGATTGAAGAGCAACCAGGATTGTTAATCTTAACAAATGTGTGTTCCGCTTTCGAAGTATTTTTTTTAATGCAGTAGAGGAAAAAT
>JAHWFO010030144.1:0-11875 GCA_023313115.1 Rhysida immarginata
CTCGGCGAACGTTTTGCAGTTGAACTATCTGAGTCCTAGGGCACGATTTTCCCATTCTCGTGAAATCGTAAGAAAGAAACGAGATTTAGAAACATTGATTCGCTCCACGCTGATTTTGAGTAGCAATAAAATTTTACAGGACAGAAATGATTGGATAATAATTTTTTTTGAAATAAAAATAACTGAAAAGGAGTGGCTCATATATTAATATGAATTCCAATGTGAAATTGGGGCCGAATATATAAATAAAACCAGCCTAAAATTTAAAATTACTAGTTTAAAAAGAAATAATTATCCACTTAATACTTAAAAACGGGTAACTCCGTTCGGTCGACTCTCAATCGGTCGACTCGCATTCGGTCGAATCCCAATCGGTCGACTGTCAATTAGTTGTCAATGGGCCGATAGGGTTGGTTTGTCAGCATTACTTCCCCCATTTCATGAATGACCTCACCCGAACCCACCTACCCCTTTCTGGTCTGGAAACGCTTCCGGGTTGGGAAAGAAACAAGCATGAGAAAGGAAACTTTCTCTGAAGGGTTTGGGAGAGTTCTCGGAACAGAGCGGTTATATAGCATTGTTTGCCCCCCTTTCACGAATGACTTCCCCCAACGCCCACCTATATAACTCCACCTTTCTTGGAAAACTTAGAACTAATAAAAAACTCTTTCACCACAACGATTATAGATTGAAAAAATTTTCGTTGATGGTACCTTCTTTACATGTCCGAGCATATTTGTGCAATTATATTCGATACACATCGAAGTCAAAACGGGACAACTTGAACATGATCATTCTGATATGAAGCAAATGATTGCTGTTGGCTATTGTTTACTGCCGTCGAAAACAACAGAAACATATCGTCGATTGCTCAGGATATTTCAAGATAAAGCAAACAATCTTGGTTTGAACTTTAATCCATGCAATATTCAAATGGACTTCGAACAATCCATGATCACGGCAGTTAGGACCATCTTTCCCAACCTTAACATTCACGGATGCTACTTTCATTATACTCAGTGCTTATGGCGGAAGCTGGACAATCTTGGTCTACGGGAAGAATACCACAATGAGAGTCAGGAACTGAAGAACACATTTAAGCGGATGTGCGCCTTGGCTCTAATGCCATTAGATAAAGTCGATGATTTATGGTGCTATATTCATGCTGAGGCTCCTAGCCCTGAACAGTACCAAATATTGAACGACTTTTTGATTATTTCGTCGAAAATTGGATCGATGAAAATAGCCGTTTTCCACGAGAATTATGGAACCATTACAAAAATTTTGGTGCAAGAACTAATAATGGGCTTGAAGCTTTTCATCGCAGTTTGAAGACATCAATAAAAGAATTCCATCCTAATATTCATGCATTCATAGATGCAATTAAACAGAAGCAAATTGATTATGAGATGAAGCTAGCAAGCATTGCTGCCGCTCACAGACTATCAAAAGGTAATGCTAAATATGCCGAACTCAATCGGTGTTATCAATCTTATACTCGTATGTATGAACATTCGCCGCAAACAGTAGAGGATGCCATTGTTCTTTTAAATCGAGTTGCACATAATAATGTTCCTTCATTTTATTAAATATTGAATAAAACTGTTTTACATTGTTATCGGTCTATTATTTATGTGAGTTTATTTTTACATTTTATTTACTGTTTATTTACTCATCAAGCCAAGTAAGTTACTTACAAAAAATATTCGCCTTAATAAGAGGAGTCTCCACATGCCAAGTTTTTTCAGTTTGGTTCGCTTGTATGAACATTATAGTCATTTCATTTTTTCATTTTTAGAAAATTATCTCTAACTAGGCCTAACCATTTATCATAAAAATACGTCAAGGCACAGTTTATGGTACCCTCTAATTATGTATTAATTTCATTTGATTCTGCTTGTTGCCGTTTCGGAGGAGATAGCTACACAAAATTGGTCTTATACGCACAAAATTTTTCAAAATTTCAACATATCTTTTCGAATCATGGGCTTTCGATTCAGATAAGAAAGGTGGGTGTTGGGGGAGGTTATTCACGAAAGAGGGGAATTAATGCCGACAAACTAACCCTATCGGCCCATTGAAAGTCGACCGATTGCGCGTCGACCGAATGGGAGTCGATCGATTGCGAGTCGACCGAATGCGAGTCGACCGAATGGAGTATAACCCTTAAAAACCGTGAAAGTGTAAGACATGAACCGTTGTTTTTAATAAAAGTTTTATTATTGTTATTTATACTGTATGTGACCTGTTCAATAAAGAATGATCATTATTTTTTTTGACAACATACCTTTATTCATTTTCATTATGTTGATGGTCTTTTTAAAAATAGTCGTTATTAAATGCACTTGTTCTAGCGTTTCTGCCAATATTTAGGGACTTAGATAGCATGCATTCTGTGATCAAGAAACACCGCTAGTAGACCTTGATGTTGGAAATGCGTTGCATGGCCAGATGCATCTAGATTTTGTTGCACCATACCGAGAAAATCAGGATTTATTCTCAAGGAACAGCTTGTGATTAAGAGCCCGTCGTGGCTTATGACAACCAAACATACTGTGGTTGCAGTACACAAGTGGGGGTGAGGAAAGTAGTTCTAGGACATTGCGTCCCGGACATTTATGTCGCATTATATGCATATTTAAAATAAATAAGTTTTTAATGGCTATAGGTACGAGGTATAGTCAATAAATAACGAGGCAGAGGATATTCCACAATAATTATTTAACGAAACTCAAAAAATTAACGTCAGTTGTTTAGGCATTGACCCCATTGTGATAGTAATCACAGAATGCCATGCTCTTAGAAATCCTTTGGCTGCTGTTTGAACCATTTGCTCACGCACTACTTGACTTCATGGTCCGTTTGAAACCGTTGTCCCGGCGGTGGTTTTTATGAGGTCATCAAAAATGTGTAAGATGGGGACAGATCTAGACTATAAGAGAGATGGCTCATAACTTCTCACTGAACTTCTGCAGACGTTCCTTTGTTGCGTTGTCTATGTGCGGTTTAGCATTGTCATGCAAGAGGATGACACCAGAAGAAAGTTTACCGGGACGTTTCGATTTTCTTCCCTTCCTGAGCTTCGTTAACGTTTCACAATTAATGGACATGGCCACTACTCGGTTTTCACTCTTTGCTCATTTCTTGCCGGACACGTAACGCATCTAGCGAGAGAAACGCTCAAGAATCATTTTCGTCACACAAACAGCAACTACATTACCGGCCCGTCTCCATGTTGCTGAAAACCCACAGTTTCGTTATTTATCCTTTGTCTCGTTATTTATTGACTGTACAGTTCATTTCAAAAGCGTTTTCACTTGCTTGGCAGGAGTTGAGCTAAGCGAAGTTGTTCACTTATAAAGTCTAGTAGTTTGAACGAACATCGTAGAAGTTTAAAATGGACTTGGCCGTCCAGAGTGGAATTAGGGATGAGGTTTATGACTCGTGGGCGAATTACATTACTTTTAACAGAAAAGATTAATCTATAAAAAATAGGAAAGAAAATTCCACAGGCTGAATTCGAACCAGGAAGCTTTGAAGAGTTGAAGTTTTCCGGTTCGAATCCCTGCTGTGGGATTTTCTTTCCTATTTTCATCAATAAATATTTAGTTTTTTATTTTTTTTCTGTATATCGAACATTGATATTTAATTATTACTTTTTAAATTCTGTAATAATTTGATACCGAAATTGTTTATGCCGCATATACAGGGTGTGAAAGGTATTTGAGGACACACCTTCGTTTGGCTACTGCTGCACTATAGTAAATTGTATGGTCTTTCCGTTTCCGGAAAGCAAAATGGCGGACCATCAAGTAACACAAATCATGAAGGGACATGCAGTAATCGTGGCAATAAAGGCAGAGTACAGCGATTTAGAGATATCACGATTTCTAAACGTCGCAAGATCATTCGTCACTAAAGTGCGGAAGGAGTTGGAGACCGAAGATGGCAATGTTGCACCAGTAGCAAAGCATAAAAAGCATGCCTCACGCTCTGACATCAGAATACCTGAATTTATTCAGCAGGTGCAGCAGGCCATCGATGATAATCCCAGAACATCCATGAGGTCACTTGCCAAAGATCTCCATGTGTCGGAAGGAACAATCAGAAATGTTGTCCATGAAAACATCAGATATCACTCGTATGTTATGCGAAGAGGTCAGTTTATGTCATACAAAACACGGGAAAACCGCTTACTCAGATCGAAAAGGCTCTTAAACAAGCTGAAAAATCCGTGTGAAGCTGATTTGCTGTGGATTTTCTCCGATGAATGGCCTCCTAACTCCCCTGACCTGAATCCGTTGGACTACTGCGTATGGAGTGTTGTGGAGAGAGAGGTCAATGAAAACCCCCATAATCCCAAAGATGAATTGACAGCTGCCATTGTTCGAGTAATGACCAATATGAACCAAGACCATTTGATTCGCGCATGTCGACGATTTCGATCTCGCATTGAAGCAGTTATAGAAGCTGAAGGCGGATTCATTGAATAGCCATATAACAAGGTTTCTTGTGTATGATCATGATATGTTTCGATAATATGTTTCAAAGTGTTTGTGTCGTTCCACACATGGCGGTTGTGGCAATTGAAGAGACCATCCTTGGTGAACTGTGCTTCATCAGAAAACAAAATAAGCTCACCAAATGCGGGATTGACGGCAACATTCCGAAGACACCAGTCGGAAAAGTGCACAGGTAGTTGGTAATCGTTGGGTTGCAAAGCCTGCACAGTCTGTTCGTGGTATGGATGTTGCCCATTGTCATGCATGACGTTCCAGACAATTGTTTGACTGGTCTTCGCAGCATGTGCGACTGTACGGGTGCTCGTTGAAGGATCCTCTGCAAACCGTTGCAGTATCTCCTCTTCCACACGTCCTGTTCTCACATGTCTTGGAGTGCTGCTGTAACTGTTCTGCGTTGGTAAATAAATTTTTCTCGCAAACTGGTATAAACAAAATTTGTTTCTTTCGACTATCCCTACTATCTCTCCAAGTTTGGCAGTGGATTTAATTTTCACCCTGTATATGCTTTCTTCAAATCGTCGTTGTCAAACAAATATCTGCTATGTGCCAAAAGTAAACTTTTGAGATATTGGAAAAAAGCTCTCCTGTAAAATTTTGTATGAAGGTATCGTCGTATAGTGGTTAAAAGCATATAACAGTTCTTTTATATGCAAGTTTGGTTCAGTAACCATTGGTTTTAACTCGTTGCAAGGTTCAAAATATTGAAATCTCAAAAAGTGCATATAGCAGATATTGGTTTGACAACGTCGATATCTAAGATACTGTATAGTTATACAATATTTTTCCCGTCATGGATGAGAATACAACTATTTTTTGCCAATACGTTATTTTTTTAAGTTTAAACCCAGAAGATACTGTATTTCTTTTCGAAAGATTGGTAGCAATTCCCTTGATATACCATAACAGATGTATTTATTATATATTATTTTTTCTTAAATAAATGTATTTCATTTCATCCCCCCCCCCTTGCTGTTGCTCCGTTTCTTTCCTCTCCGGAACAATTGATAAACCTGCAGAGAGAGCATAACGAAAGCATAACCTCGAAAGCTGTCCGTCTAGTTTACGCTAAGAAGGATTCTCGTGTAGCTCATATATGTCTTATCTTCGCACTCAATGTATAGTCTTAGAAAGGAATGGATTTCATTAATAAAGCCACGGTTATTTTTGTGTCAGACGCAAGGTTGTATGCGTAGATTCATTTTCTTTTTTTCTCCAGGCCGACGACGAGAAGACTCTCCTGCGCCCACTGAAGCAAACTGAAGGGAAGTCCCGTCATTACTTTTAGATATTAGTTAGGATTATTCTCATGTCTGAAATGCCTCTTTGCTAATGATAATTTTGCTTTCTCGTTTATAGTTTACCTCTCTCCAGAAGATCCCATCAGTTCAGCTACAGCTTAATTTGGCCCGTTACAATGTAACAATGTATGACGTTTTCGCGTTCAGGCCTTATCTTTAGGAGGCGTTGCCTGAGCCAACACCACCTAGAAAGAAGGCCTGTGAACAGAAATTGTATACACTGTAACGTCATCATCAAATGACCAAATTTAGCGTTTATTGATTGATAGTAATCCAATATTGATTGATTGTAATCCAGTACGTTCATCCAAGGCCTGTATGGCCAGAGGCCGACGAGTGGGTCCCTGGATGGACCTGGATTAACGACTGTTGTAAGATGGTCGCAGCAGCCGGGGGGTGAAGATCGTATCTCACTGATGGTCGCCCATCCAGTGGCTAGCCGTGCCTGATGTTGTTTAGCTTCCCTGAAGTTTTATGTTTAGTGGAAACCCACCAGGCCACGGCCTCCCTCAATAGAATTAACAATAGCCACTTTTGTATGATGTAACAATTCTGTGCGCAGGCCTTCTGTTTAGGTGGTGTTGCTTGAGTGTGGAAACGTCATACATTCTTTTTCATCATTAGAAGGGTATTGTTATTCGTATTTTTACCAAGTCTTAAATTAGCCCTTCTAAGGATGATGGTCACGGTCTAGGTGGTGTTGCTCGGAATCGACCGAGGCCAAGGAGAGACAGGCCAGGGCCAACACCTCCTAGAGAGAGGGCCTGCGGACAAAAGGTGTATACATTGTTACATCATCATCAAGCGGCCAAATTTAGGACTTATTATTGGTAAAAATACGATAACAATAGCCGCATAATGATGATGTTGTAACGCTCCGGTTCTACGGACAACGTACAGTACATTAAATTTGTGTTTTTACTTTAGAAAGCAAAGTGTTATACCAAGCACTGACTTTTAAAACTGACCTTAAGAATTCAGAAAACACGATTAATCATTAAGTAAAGGAATAGAATACGTTAAACGCTAAGTCTTCGAATTTCAAAACTGTGCTTTATTCTCTTTGAACATTAATTTTTCGCATACATTTCTATAAATCGTTTGCTTGAATTTTGTGTTTTCTCAACCGGTATTTTTAACCCTTTCTTTTCCTCTCTGTTACTCTCGATGCTAGACTTTATATGTATCTTTTGTAGGCAGGATTTTATCCTTAATTGTATAGTCTTAAAGTGCTACATACTACCTGGTCTTCGATATATACAAGTTCGGGATCTATGTATGTACAGGGAGGTCTGGATCGACCTTTTGGCACAGTTCCATTCGAAAAAATAAAAAAAAACACAAATGTTAGAATTTTCTTTAACGCTAAGTAACTTATCGATATAATCATCTACTTATCTTCAAGTCATCATCTCTATATCTATTAAAGGGTTCATTCAAATTTATATTATCTTTAGAAAATTCTTTTAATTCTTAAGACATCCCAATAACGGAGCTACATATTACTTTCTTAACTACTCTCCGGGTAAGTGTTAAAACTTTAAAACTTTGGTATTCTTCATAACCTTACTCATGTCTCTTTCATATATTAACATTTATTTCGATTGGTTCTGGATCTTAAATTCTCGCCATTGATGAGAAGTTACGTTGTATTCAAAAGCACACCATCATGGACTTAGGTAAAGTCAGTCGACGGGGGATTAAGGTAAGTCAGAGGGGGGGGGGGGGGGGAGAGGTATACTATAGGATCAGGTTAATACGGTTAGTATGCGGTAGGACCGTCGATAAAAATACCTAATTTTTCTAATTTCTCTTCAAATAATCATCGATGGAATTGCTGTAGAAATTCTTTGAAAGGTGTTTTTCCCAGATCTTCGAACACAACATGCGGTTTCCGAGTTGCTTCGAGCTTCATTCTTTGATTCCTGCCCTTCTAAATTCTAAGCGCTGGCATTGGGGCTGGCTGTCTTCAAAAGCTGTTCGAAACAAAAAAAACTCGGCAGAGTGTTTCCAAAGATAAAGTCATGGCCCAAAATAACTACTACTTTACCGGATACGTGAAAGCAACATTCGTCCTATATATTAACATCCTGGCGTGGCCTTGAAAAGAAAAATTCATTGGGTCGATTTCACTTTCTCCCACGTTCTACAGGACTTAATTTCAGAGCGAGGGCTTGTCTTAAGTTTTCATTTGGTTAATTATCAAATTTAAGATTCAAATGATTAAAATTCTTTGAAGATAAAAGTTCTTATCTCTTTGGCGTAGACTGGATACGCGACACAATGTAGACTCCTTCATTTTCGAGTCTTCCACATTCTATAAGACAATGTCTTGAAAAAATGCGACTTCCTTGTTGTCCAACGCCATTTGTTGTTAGCAACTACCCTACATCGAGACCAAGAGAAGACTAAAAAAAACAACTTAATATTCCTTCAAGAAAGCCTACCAGGTTTATCATTCACGTGCTTATTGTCCGCGGACGAAACAATCGCTCAGATTCCTTTGGCTTGTTTTAACAATAAACTTATACGTTTTAATAATTTTATATTTTCAGTAATCATTTTTTATCAATTATATGACATTCAATTTCTCTTTTTCTTTTTCTTTTCCCGTAAATTGAAGACGGCAAACTCCCAAGTCAAAACACCTCTGATTCACGGGGTTCTCCAAAATTACCGAATGTTCATTCCTTATAGGACATCGTCATGTCCTACGGAAAAGATAATTTCGAAAAATTTTTTAAAAAAAACAACGACAAAAATTTTCGCGCGCGCTTTCGAAAATTTTTGTGGGTGTTACAATGTAACAATGTATACACCTTTTGTCCGCAGGCCTTCTCTCTAGGGCCGGCCAGGTGGCCGAGAGGGCTAGGGCTAGGGCGTAGGCTTTCTAGTTCTCGAGTCCGCCTAGCCGTGGGTTCGAATCCCGCCGTGGGCATGGATGTTTATGTTTGTCCTGGGCGTAGTCGACGCCTAAATTTCTAACCCCCCCCCCCCCTTCCCTCTAGGAGGTTTTGCCAGAGCACTCAAAAGTCACGTGACCTTCGGGGTCCGAGCAACAAACTTCATTGTTTCCAACAAACGATAAAACACTGATTGTTAAAATCCAAGATGTAAACAATGAAAGATGGACTGTTGCTCGGACTGTGGACACAGATTAACAAGAACAACAGGAAACCACTATTCCACATCAAAGGTTTATTGCAACGTATGCGCATTTCGGCAGCCAAGCTCTTGATACAGTTTGATAAATGAGGAACTTCTCTGGTCTGATCAAGTTCTTGTATACGCTGAGGAAGCACATTAACGTTTTAATTTTCATAATAAATGTGATTATTTGATCAGCTGATAGCAAGATCGAGAATTGATTTTTTCACCTTTTCAGCAAGATCGAAAATTGTTTTTTTCACCTTTTCAGCAAGATCGAAAATTGATTTTTTCACCTTTTCAGCAAGAAGGGAAACTAATAGCGAATAACAAAAGAATTTACATTTGGCAGTCTGAACACATTTTATATTTATACAAAAATAAAAATTTGACATCTATTGCGAAAGATGATAAAAAATTCTCAATTATCGATGATTAGTTTTAGGAAAATATCTAGATTAACTTTTACATTCTTTTTATCGTGGAATTGTTCTAACGTCACTTTCTCGTGTTTGCAAGTTGCAAATAAATTAAAAAATATTAACCAAAATTACAATAATTGCGTCTAGGTGTTAAAAGAGACAAAAACTTGGCAAAACTTTTCGCGCGAACAATGCACTCGTCATCAGGCCTCGTTGATCCCTTCACTGTCTAGCAATTAAATAATAACTGAAAAATAAATTTTGACGCTACAAATTAAATTTCAAGTTTCATTTCCCAAAATTTGTCTCCGTTTGAATATATTACATGACTTAAATATGTTTTGTTTATTAAAATGTTATTTTTACTATTGGTTTTACGGTTTGTTTTACATTTTTCAAGATAAAAAAATTTGCTTGTTGGGCCCGAATGTCCCTTGAATAAAAATTACTTGAAATTACATAAATTAAAATAATTATATAAATTAAAATTTTTTAACATTCCTTGAAATATTTATCTATTACTAGGTGACCGAGCAGACTTTGTCTTGCCTCTAAATTTTGATTTTCCTTTTGCTGAGGCCAGGAAAAAGAGTTGAGGATATTTATTTTTTAAGTTAATAATTATTAGCAGAAGTAAGCTGTCATCAAATGCTATCTAAGTGCAGGTAATGATGAATATTTGGCTTTGTACAAATTGATGGTGGCTGATGATGAACGTCTTCATGTGACAAACAAATATTATAGGCAGCATCGTGATAAATGCATGGGGTATCTACACTATATGATCAAAAATATCCGGACACCCCTCACAGATCATCGATTGGCCCAATGTCACATGATAATGACTTGCACATCATTTAAATAGCTTCCCACACCTTCAGACACAACTCTGCTTGCACATTGGCAAGAATGGGTTGTTGGGCAGAGCTCAGTGAGTTCCAACGTGGAACCAGCGTTGGATGTCACCTATGCGGCAAGTCCGTGCGTTACATTTCCAGCCTTCTTCAGATACCCGAGTCAACAGTAGGCGATGTCATTATGAAATGGAAGACCCAGGGATCAACAACAATTCAACAACGAACCGGTAGACCCAAGAAATTAACGAGCAGAGACCATCGAGTGCTTCGTCGTGTCACCCGCAGCAACCGGAAGTCCTCGGCGGAAAAACTTGCCACAGAGTTTCGAAACGCCTCTGCAAATGATGCTAGTACCATGACAATTCGTCGGGAACTGCACACGTTGGGATTCCATGGCCATGCTGCTGCCCACAAGCCCCATATCAGCAGGGTCAACGCCAAGCGATGTCTGGAGTGGTGCAAAGCCCACAGAAACTGGACAACGGACCAATGAAAACGTGTAATGCGGACAGACGAATCTCGCTACACACTCTGGCAATCCGATGGACGAGTTTGGGTTTGGCGTATACCTGGAAAACGCTTCTTACCTGAGTGCACAGAGCCCACAGTCAAATTCGGAGGAGGAGGAGTCATGGTGTGGGGCTCATTTTCATGGTATGGACTGGGTCAGCTCATTCCTGTGCAAGGAATCATGAACTCCGACCGCTATCTGAATGTTTTGGACAACTGTGCACTTCCAACGTTGTGGCGTTGTGGCAATTTTTCGGAAACGGGCCATTTCTCTACCAACACGACAATGCTCCATGCCACAAAGCGAGGCATGTACAGCAATGGTTTGCGAACTCAGGGGTCGAAGAAATGGGTTGGCCGGCCTCAATCCTATAGAGAGTCTATGGGATGAATTGGAAAGATGCTGCGGGCCAGATCACATCGACCAACTTCTGTACCTCGCTCTTCGGGAGGAATGGTGGAACATTCCGGAAAGTACCTACCAACATTTGGTGGAAAGTCTTCCCCGTAGGGTAGAAGCTGTGATTCGGGCAAAGGGATGTGCAACGCCCTATTGATTTCCATGAAATCGTGGCTAGAGCGCAAACATGCATGTGTCCGGATATTTGTGATCATATAGTGTATATATATAACTAGAAGAGGTACCCGGCGTTGCCCGGGATAATTACACTTGCACAAACTTTTCCTTTCATTGTTAGTCATGAGATATTGATTGTTGGTCCATGCAGAGCGTTTGTGAATTGCGTGTTGATACCATTGTTGATACCTATTGTTGTACAAACTTTGCCTTGCATTGTTGGTCATGAGATATTTCTCATTAATATGCCTTGCCATAACCATGAATATCGATTTTTTATCGATATTTATTATTTTTCCGAAATCTGAGGTAGACAGTGACCTTCCTCATGCTTTGAAGGTCATGTATGCGAAATTTTATCAAGATCGGAATAAAACTGTAGATTTGTATAAAAAAACAGACCCACAGACGCACAGACCCACAGACAGACCCACAAACATCCTTCTTTATATATATAGAAGAAGAAGGATGTTTGTGGGTCTGTTTGTTTGTATGTTTTTTATACAAATCTACAGTTTTATTCCGATCTTGATGAAATTTC
>JAHWFO010030152.1:817-11430 GCA_023313115.1 Rhysida immarginata
CCCACAGACAAACATCCTTCTTTATATATATAGATAGATAGACTAGAAGAGGTACCCGGCGTTGCCCGGGATAATTACATTTGCACAAACTTTTCCTTTCATTGTTAGTCATGAGATATTGATTGTTGGTCCATGCAGAGCGTTTGTGAATTGCGTGTTGATACCATTGTTGATACCTATTGTTGTACGAACTTTGCCTTGCATTGTTGGTCATGAGATATTTCTCATTAATATGCCTTGCCATAACCATGAATATCGATTTTTTATCGATATTTATTATTTTTCCGAAATCTGAGGTAGACAGTGACCTTCCTCATGCTTTGAAGGTCATGTATGCGAAATTTTATCAAGATCGGAATAAAACTGTAGATTTGTATAAAAAACATACACACAGACCCACAGACCCACAGACGCACAGACCCACAAACATCCTTCTTTATATATATAGAAGATTATTACGGAGGTTACTGTGTTCCCCCTCCTCACTTTTTTAATATTAAAGGGTTCACGTGACGCGCTCTGTTCGCGTTGTTCTTGGGTTTTTTGGTATCTCATTTGGGGGGTTATTTATTCTATTTAATTTTTGTCCTCGCGCTAAGAAATTTTTTCTCTTTGGTGATTTATTTATTTAATGATCGCGATGGCGGTTCCTCATGTATTGAGTTATTGATATCGCTATTTTGTATCATTTGTTATTTATCCCAAGACGAATTTTTTTACGCTTGACGGACTAATTGATATTTAGTTCCCCGGTGAATCAATTATTTTAAGCGTCTAATTTTTAGCTCGTTCCTCGCCGTGTCATTTTTTTTTTTGACGCGTCTTGTTCGTTCTCCGATCGAACTTTTTCCGATATTTATTAATAAACCTTAGATACTCCTCCCTCTCTGTTTATCCAGTCCGCGATAAGAATTTTTAATCGTCTAAGAATTTCCTTTGAGTCATAAAGAAGATTTGTTTTCCGGTTCTCTCCCTTTGATAAAGGATAGATGGAGATTTGTGCCTTTAGCTGTGGTTTACTAGATTTATTTATTGTTAAAAAAGGAATAATTATTTAATTTTTCTTAGTCTGCTTTGTGAGCTAAAAAATAATTTTTTATTATTTTAAAATATTTTTTTTTTACGATATGTTTACGTTGGCTTCTTACCCATGTTATTGTTAGATATGCGTGCGCGCTCTCTGTTCGCTTGGTTTTTCATTGGTTAGGCAGTTTTGTTGTATTCGGCCGCTCGTTTTCTTAGAGCGACTGGCTGTTTCTTTTCCTTGAACTCGCATGTCGTACCGCGTGTCCTCGTTATTTAAATTTTTTGATTATGTAATTTTTTTTTTGGTCTGATATTTCAGTTAGTTGGACGAGTCAGAACAAAGGCAGCAGTAGGATGACGACCTGCTCCTTAGACTTAGGAGTCGACCTCTCGTTTAGACTTTGACTGTTTGGCTCTTGTGTTTAGTTCTTCGGACTTTGGTCTCCAGGCGATTGCTGTTGTTCACCAATGGAGCTGGCGCATTCCCTCGTTGGTGATGGGCAACAGGAGTGTTTCTCTGTCCGGGAACTTTTGCTGACGGATCGTATCGTCGCTGAACCTTTACACGCCATGAAAACTCTGTGTTTTGAGTTTTTTCGTCCGGGTTAATCTTCTGTTACGAGCTGTGTGATGTTATTCTTTCACCTTGACTGTGCTTAAGTTTTATTATATGAGAGTGACTCCTGTTACACTCGGGCTGCCTTGTTATCATGCTTTTGTCTGCTACTTTATTAATTTTTTGTGTTTTTTGGTTTGTTTTTTTCTTTTTTTTTTTTAGGACCTCGCCCCGTGTCTGTTTTCGGCCTGCCCTCTTCTTTGACCTGCCGTTATTTGTAAAACTGCGTTGTTCGTCCTTCCCCATTGTTTCTATGTTATTGTTCGTTAATTCTGATAGTTATGTTATGCTTTATTCTAGTTTATAATTTTGTATCCCATTCTTAGGCACTGTCCAGAGGAGGTCCCGGGTTTATTGCTGTTTTGTTTTGCTTCAAGTTTTTATGTTTCCGTTTTAAATATTTTTTTTGAATTGTTATTTTTCCTTCCATCATTATTAATTTTTTTTATGTTTAAAAGAAAAGAAAATGATTTTTTTTTTACTTCCAGTTTATATTTTCCTGTTATACTTTTATTTAATGGTCTTGCCTGATTACAGCGTGGACGTTCCTACACAACCTTTCTGGACTTTCACACCTCTACTGGATTCTTCTAGCCTTGCTCGAGTTAACCTCTGCCATTCGACCAGTCCGCTCGTCACTCGTCATTGGCCGGTCTTTGGAGGTTGAGCCCTTGGTTTACCCGTCGCCTACACGCCTTTTACTATTGCAAGATTTTTCGTTTATCTCGCCCCTATTCTGAGACCTTAATCATTTGAGTTCTTCATTCGATTTTATCTGTGTCCTCCTATTGTAATAAAGGAAAATATTTATTTGGAATTTTCTTTTATTTATTTCTCATTCTTTTTAATTCTTCGCTCAGGGGTTGTTTTTTGGTGGGGATTAGTAATTCGGGGGCTTATTGGATTTATCTATTTAGTAGTGGATTTTTTCATCTTTGTTTTGACAGGCTTTACCTTACTTGTCGAATCTCTTGTAGCTTCTTCAAGTAAGTGTTATTAGTTTATCTCCGCGGTTATCCTGTGTTCTTGTTACTGATTTTTCTTAGTCAAGGGGAGGGTTTTTGTTTTTACGCTTTGCTTCGTTAGCGTTGGCTGTACGTGCGGGTAAACGCAGTTCGCCTTTACTAGCACGTTACAATGTATAATTATCCCGGGCAACGCCGGGTCCTCTGCTAGTTCTATATATATAAAGAAGGATTTGTTTGTGGGTTTGTTTGTGTGTATTGAATACAAATTTACAGATTAATTCCGAACTTGATGAAATTTTGCAATCTTGAACTTCAAAGCATGCAGAAAGTCATTGTCTAGCTCAGATTTCGGAAAAATAATAATTACCGTTAAAAAAATCGATATTCATGATCATGGCAGGACATATTATTAAGAAATATCTCATGACCAACAATACAAGTCAAAGTTTGTGCAACAATAGATAACAACAATGGAATCAACACGCAATTCACAAACACTCTGCAGGACCAACAATATATATCTCATAAGCAACAATGCAAGGAAAAGTTTGTGCAACAGTACGTATCAAAAATGATGTCAATACGCAATGCACCAACACTTGGCAGGGATCAACAATATATATCTCATGACCAACAATGAAAGGCAAAATTTTTAACAATGCATAGAATTCCTGTTATTCAGGCTTTTCTTAGAAAAGAGATTTCTTAGTACTTAACAATTTTTTGAAAATCTTTAAAAATGATTAGTAACTGGAGATAATGGAAAGTTAGCAGACTATTGAGAAAGAGTGCAAAGACGACAGAGGAAGCACTCTTTTAGCTCTGTGCTATATTGTGCAATTGGTAAGCAGGTGAATAGAAGAATTGGCGTTCGCTATACTACAAAATGAGATAATGGCCAAGTTTTGATTCAAGTCATCGAGGGAAGAATGGGAATTGCAACAACATCAAGTGTACATCTAAAGTAAGATTACGTGAGTAAGAAATTATTTAGACTAGCAGTGGCATCCTTGGAGAGGTCCATCCATTGTGAGCCTTTAAAAAATTTGTTTTCAAATGTTTATTAAGAATTTTTACTGTATTAATTTTAAGCGTTTTCATGTGTTATTTCTAAGATATTTCAAAATTTATTCCAAAAAAAAATTCCTAAACAGACAGGGGTTATCACCTAGCTTATTTGGTAGCACAGCTGATCCAAACATTTCCTAAATATATATTTTGACTATATTCTGTGGGAAAGTGTATATTTTTGAAACTGAAATGCTGATAATGCGATGAATGAACGTTCATTTCCAAGAATTATTGATAACGAGCATAAAATGATGATGCCGTGACAGAACATTAATAAGGCTGGGTCTATTGATGAGGCAAAGGAGTCACGCGTGTCGCCTTTGAGCTCCGGTATATCACCTAGACTTCCTGTTTTTCGTATTTTTCGTAGAATGGATAGTCTCTTTGCTCTGTTTTGTATTGATTGAGTTATTATTTAACCAATTGGGAGTTATAATTTAATTTTTTGAGATCTATCTATCTCTTTATTATTATTATAAATTGCTTCACCCAAATTTCCATTTTCATTATAAAGTAATTTTCTTATTTAAAAAGTTTCCGTATTTAAAAAGTTTACACTAAATTTGAGAAGCAAATGTATGTTTTAAAATATTTATCCATGATTTATTTTTTAACGCCAATTAATACCTTTGATACTAGTGAAATTTACAAATTAACCTGAAACAGATGTGACAAATTTTACATACGAAGAACGGGTAGACAATTTCACGTATAGAGAACATATAAATTCCATAAAATATACAAATAATAATCAAAATTTGCTAATCATATCATTCACACAGATCGTAAGTTTAAAAAAATTGATAAAACCATTTAAATTCTAATCTAATCCAAAGACAATAATAAACTTAGTAGGTCAAAAATATGGAAATTTTTAAGGCCAAGCAAACAAATAACTCGTGCTTATTAAATTCTCCCGCAGTTTGAATGAGGTAGTTGTAAACATCTCCGTAATCTACATAGGGCCAAAGTGGGGAATCGTTCATCACTCATCTTCCTTCTTTGCTTAAGGATCTCTTATAAATTCTTTCACCAAGTTTAAGTTTTTACTGTCTTCTTTTTGAAGGAAAATCTAATTGTTTCGCGTAATTAGACAATGCAAATTTATTGGTTGATGACCCTAAAAGTTATATCTCAATGCAAGCAGTCCCTGTATTCTCAGCCACGCTTTGTCCTCAATAAGGCGGCTTGGGCCGTGTGATGTCAATGCAACGTCACGAGACTACACTCCATATCAGGAGACAGGCGCGATTCATCGAATCGTAGGCGACGATACACTTTCGGCAACTCTACAGACTTGGGCTCTGTGGGCAGGGTTTCACCTATGATGTTCATTTTCACAGGCTATGTTATAGAAACAGATTAATAACGCCGACGTTTAAAACCGTTGCCTTATAATTGATCACTAGAAAGATAAGAGCTTTCAGAGAATCTTAGTCGGAATAATACTGATATGTTTCTGAAATAAATACAAAAATATGATCTGATTTTACATCTAAATTCATCCTAATATATTTTAGTTCTAATTTTGCTCTAAGTTAACATTATTGACAGGAGATGGTGCAACCAGAAAATTCTTATAGCAGCTGAAGATAAGTTAAATACAAGGTTAATTGAAGAGACAGGATAATTAGGTTTTATTAGGTTTTAAATTATCATTATTTCAAAAAATAATATCTTCCGAAACCCAAAGAAAGAACAATCCAGCAAGTGGGATCATGAAGGTTCGAGCATTTGAGAGCCATGTTTCGTTTGGTCAGAGAGCAATACTGGGAAGGGGCGACACTCTTTCATTTGCATTAAGAACAAAAAAAAATGAAAGCCTGATAGCGCCCTCGGACGTCAAGTGCATAAAATCCACCTAAATTACAATGGAAAACATAGGCAGGGTAACTGGAAAAAATTATTTCTTAAAAAAAAAAAAGGAAAATTACGAGATTTTTCTAAGAACAAGATAAAAGAGTCTAATTTTATATAAAAATAAAATAAAAATGTACTTAAATAATTAATTTTTAGTAATTAATTGAAATGTTGCCTTCTGCTATAAGACCTTCCAGTGAAGCATATTTTCCCCAATTATTGATTTTCATAATAGGATTGTATCTTAAATTAAATACTTAGTACAAATATCTTTAACAGTCTTATATATGGTGCTAAATTTTAAATTTTATATATTGGATTTAAAAATTTTATATTTTAAACAAACTTTTCAATTTTGAATATTGTATTAGACTTGATTTTTTTTGGAAACTGACTAAAGAAATTTAGTAATAATATTGACTCTAAAATGTACAGAGAACGTTGTGTTTTTTCACTCTTGTTTTTTTATCCTTGTTAGTTTTCACTTTATTTTTATATATATATTCTGTCCGTTTGGTTTTTAAAATATAGCGATTTAAGTGGATTTTTGCTATTTTTGTAAATTTTGTAAATAAACAAAAAAAATGACAGTTTTAAAAAAAAAATATTCCCCTTCAGAATTGAAAGTTCGTTTGTAGTTTTTAATTTATTATTATTCATATGTCTTAAAGAGTTTTGTCACTTGTAAGATTAAGTACACAAAAATTAGTACAAGAAACACATTAGGAACTGCAGGATTGTTTTATTTTTATATAGTTTCTTTCTTTCCTTCTGTTCAAATCTTGCAAACAATTTTTAACCTTTTTTTGCGTTGCTCAAACATCTGCTAATTTGGCACACTGACTCATTTACATGACAATACAAAATTGCGGTAGAACTTTTTAAAAATTTAGAAGCAGCTAATGTAAAACATTTTGTACTGTCAATACTTCTATCCTGTTCCTTGAAACGTTATGAAAACTTCGTGAAAAAAGACATAAGTTATTTCATCTCGTATACTATAGTATGTAATGTAATGCGTGTGAAGAATGCAGAATGGGGTAGGGGCCATCTGAACATCTGATTGATTACTCCCTTCGACGCTCATCTTTCATGCATAAAAACATGGGTTTATCCAGGATCCTTCCTATGTGTTAGGGATTGATATAACCCTTCTAACACACGATTTATTACCTTAGCTCCCGATATTCATTTATTGAAGTTTCTGCTCGCTTTAGGCTTTTGGGTTTAAATAGATTAGTTAGATCAACACCAAATATTTTGATTTCTTAATATTCAATGATCAATGTAAATAGGATATTTTAAAAGAATGAACTTTATTTATAAAATGAACTAGAAAAAACGGGATAAATTTTATAAGTATGAAAATTACTTTATAATAATTAATAAATCAGTTACAAGAAAGGAATCTTTCTATTTTTCAGGAAACCAGTTAAGAATTCAATAAACTCAGATTATTTTATATATTTTTTAAATTCTAACTATTACTTCATTAATAACAGTAATTTGCGGAAACCTGATGTCGCTATCAAAGCGAGATTCAGCCCATTGATGGTTATAATGTCGTTTCCGTTAACCGCACTAGGAAACGTGGGGGCGGTCTTTGTCTTTATATTTTTCTAACTTTGGGATATTCTGTTTTATCTCAATCCACTGGAATTATCGAAGATTATGAAACCTTAACGATAATCATTAATAACAAATATATTATTATGACGGTTTATCGTCCACCCTCCGGGTTGATATCGAAGTTTTGTTCTTATTTAGCTTCTAAATTGATTGAGTTACAGCATCTTGATATTCCTTTAACATTAATAGGAGACTTTAATATCGATTTAAGCTCCCCATCTCCATCTCCTAGTTTTAACCTTCTTTTAGATCCTATATTACGCTGAGGTTTATTGTTAACGGTCCCCTATTATACGCAATTTTCGTCCCCTCACGGGAATTATTCAGCAATTGATGCTTGCTTCACTACAGTAAATTTTCAATTTAGCGGGTCCATCGATATGTTAGTCTCTGACTATTACTCTCTATTAACAATTCTTGATTCGAGCACTTTGGTGGTTCAACATCCAAGTACCATTCGTAAGCGTATAATCTCCAATCACAGGCTTCAAGTTTTTAAATCTTATTTAACTCTAATTAATTGGGTCTCTTTATTACCTGAAGCCTTCGATACAAATAGGCTGTTTGATATTTTTTAAAGCATGTTAGCGACGGATGTGTTCGCTATCTTCCCTACAAACGTGTTTTTAACGGACGTAATTCTGCCAACGTAGCTCGGAAACCATGGATTACGCCTGATATTCTGACAGCTATAAAGAAAAAGTACAATTATTATGTGAAAGCTCGGTGTGTCCCAACTACTGTTTATTTAAAGCGATTTAAATACTGGTCTAACACTATAAAAGCACAGATTAGGAAGGCAAAGCGTACCTATTTTGAAAGGTTGTTTGCACGCCTTCACTCAAGTACAGACAAATGGAACCTTTTAAAAAAGTTATCATCTGATTCTCATTCCCCTCGGTCCCCATTTGCACACTCAGATCAGATATCTAGCTCGGTTCTTACTGATTTTCTACAAATGCTATTACCAGGAAATGATCGATTGAGTGATCATTCTAATGTCTCGTATGATATTTCGCCCGCTAAACTAGCCCCAAGTTTCTTCGCCGCTCCAACGACCGCCGAAGAGATTAGTAAAACCATTATTCGTTTAAAGTCGTCAGCGACCCTCGATCCACTTGGGATTCCTCCAGATGTTGTGATTTTCTTACATCAAGAGCTTTCACATCCTCTTGATTGTAAAATTCAATAAGACGTTATCGACTGGGAATTTCCCTGAAGTGTTAAACATAGCCAGAGTTACACCATTTTTTAAAAAAGGCGAACCATCTGATTATTCGAATCACCGTCCAATTACAGCATTACCGATATTTGCAAAAATTTTTGAAAAACTTTTTTACCAACGTCTCTCACAATTTGTATAGGACAACGCGTTTATTACTCCCTGCCAACACGGGTTTGTACCAAAAAGAAACGTAGAAACCGCACGTCATGAATTTATAGAATTCACGTCGTGCGAAATGGCTTCTAACAATTATGTTGCAGCTGTTTATGCGAAAGCTTTTGATTCGGTACCCGTTGACTTGCTTTTATATAAATTATCAAATTTTTATGGTATACGTGGGCTCCCTTTAGAGTGGCTTCTCATCTACTCAGAAATATCCTCACATTTGTTAACTAGGAAGTTAGGAGTGCCCCAGGGCTCAATTCTTTCACCTTTACTATTCTCTCTATTTATAAATGTTTTATCCCTGGCTTTATCATCTAGTATTCCCTTTCGAATAATGTTATATGCTGACGACGTAGCGCTTATTGCTGCAAGCCAAGTTGTTCACCTAATGATTTCTACGCTTAACATCGTGCTTACAGAATTGAAGGCCTGGTCTGATAAAAAATCGATGCAAGTAAACTCGAAAAAAACAAAAACCATGGTCTTCTATCAGAGGAATAAACGTGGAGTACCTTACTCTCTCCCTTTGTATTATGAGGGTAATTTATTGTCCACAGTATCCTGATTTAAATATTTAGGTCTTATTATTTCTCACGATCTTAACTGGGACCAGCACATTGATTCTTTATTAATTAATTTGAACACAAAACAAGGTATTATCTCTAGATTATACTATTTGCCTCCTAAAATTCTTTTGTTATTACATTATGCGTGGATTCACTCCTCTCTGTGTTCCAATATAATTTTCTGGGGATCCCCTACCTCATGGAACCTTACACGTATATTTAAATTGCAGAAATGGTTTCTCCGAACCTTCCTCAGAATTCCTAAACTTTCATCAGTGTCTCGATATTTTAGCGATTTTCGCATTCTTACCATCTATCAGTTATTTTTAGTTCGCGTTTGTGCCTTTGTTTTTAAAGCCGCGAATTCAACTTTGACAATTTCTACTCCTATTTGGTTAGCCGTTAATGCTGATCATCATCATTATCCAACTAGAGCGTCTCATGATCTAAATATTCCGTTAGTTAAACATAATTACCGTCGATGTTGTCTTTCTTAGGTAGGCATAAAATGTTGGGCTCTTTTACCGCGTGAGTTACGTTCAATACCGGTTTATCCAATTTTTTACAAACTTTTAAAGCTTTATGTTTCTCATTTACCCTTGGGTATTCGGATTTAAATGTAGATTAATTGGACTGTTACTTTGGGATTTGTTTATATTAATTACTTTTATCATAGTATTTTGTCTGTTAAAGTCGAAGAACGTATAATTTGTTTCTTGATTTGCAGTACTTTTTTGATAAGTAATAGTAACTGTTTATGCTTATGACCAGTAATAGTCAGATAACTCTGTGTTGGCATTTTAGTTATTCTTTGTTTTATGTTTTGTTTTATTTAAGTTGTCCCCGTGTTTAACTTCTGTCCCGAATTAGGTAATTTATTTAATGTACTTTGGCCCCAGAGCCTTCTCTGTCGGTCAGACTTTTGACCATACTGGCTCCCCACGGGCCCAATGTAACACTTTAACTAACTAAATAAATAAATGAATAAAAACAAAATAAATAAAAAAAAATTACTATCAAAACTTTTTAAATTTTCTATTAAACCATTTAAAACTATCTCAAACTCTAGATTTAGTATTTATATGATTATTGGTTGACCAAGAGATATGTGAGGTAAGTGAGTGAGTACGCCATTACCCATCTTCATAATGCTCCAACGCCGTGGTGCTGTTGGGAAAAGAGTGGGGTCTTCAATATCGGGCTCCGCAATTGTCGTTGTTTTATTCTAAACTAACTCCGAAACAATTCAGAATAATAGACATAACAATATAATTTTTTTCAAGTTCACAACGAATAAACTGATACATAATTTCTAGTTTTGTGGAAAGACTGCACACTAGCTACGCCGACTTTCTCTTTATGCTGTTCTTGCAGTCATCGCTCCTCGTTCATTCTCCGTCTCTCCTCGATCTCTTGGTTCCAACTTCCTCTCTTGTCGAGCTCTCTGATCCATCTGATTTCCATAATTCTTCTCTGGAAATTCGTAA
>JAHWFO010030152.1:36430-82778 GCA_023313115.1 Rhysida immarginata
ACCTGTTACGTGTATCATGGCATAGGTGATGCCCCGCCCATGTCTGTAGAGTTGTCGAAAGTGCAATGATCGTACATGATCATGCCTCTGTGTGTTTCTGTTAGGAATGCCAAGCTTAAATTATCAGAGACGAAATATAAAACTGTTGCTCTATTTGATGAAGTAACAACTGACTGCATTGTTGTTTTTTATCATTGCTTATGATTTTTTATGAAACCATACAGTTATTTCGAAGCCGACAAGATATATATAAAGTTATTAGTATAAAGTTATGGCACTACATTACTTCTATTGTTGAAACTTCACGAAAACCGATGAGATATTTTGAAATGTGAATTTTGTATTTGAGATAAATAAGTAAATATAGTTTATTAAAATGCGTTGCTGCCAAATCTGGGTCTTTTACTTTTTGTAATAAATCATTTTCTTGTAAATTTTAAATATCCTTATTTTGTGTTTAAAATTCATTTTGCATGCGTCACAAAACCCATCCGTTTGAATGGTGTCACAAAAACAGTGCCACGGCTTGTTTAGATCACGTCGGTTTTGGTTGTTTGCCGTCAAATTTTGGTGGGTTCATCTAGTTGTTATTAATTTGATCAAGAATGTTAACAAAATTGTTGATTATGACGTCTTTGTGCAGAGGATTGTTTATGATTAGCCAGCGTAATGTATTGTAAAGCTCTCGCGAGATAGAGACGTAGCCAACAGTGCAAATTCAAAATATTTTTGGTTTTATTATTATCACATAGATCTCTTCATTACGTCATCGCATGGGCGCCGCCATTATGGGCCGGCCAGATGGCCGAGAGGGCCAGGGCGTAGGCTTTCTAGTTCTCGAGTCCGCCTGGTCGTGGGTTCGAGTCCCGCCGAGGGTATGGATGTGTCTGTTTGTCCCGGGCTGCGTACAGATATAACTTGTGTAAAAGGCGCAAAATGACCTTAGTAGTCGACGCCTTAATTTCTAGACCCCCCCCCCCGCCATTACGGACGGGTACATAAAATAAAAAGCAGTGAACGTGAACTACACCGATTCACGAAACGAAAGAAGAAATTGTTTTAGAACAAAAATATAGCAAACCCTAAAATTCGTGCATAGCTCGTTATTTACTGCAGCCTCGCTACGGGACGATACGACGCTTGGAATCAAAAAGACCATACGTATTGGCAGAGGACTAGAGTGTCCCTCCTAATGTTCTCTAAAAGCATGTTTTTTTTATAAAAATAATAAAGACTAAAAGGAATAAAATACAAATATAAAATAAAAACTTTTAAACCACACATATTCACCTTAAAAAGTGCAGTAAAAAGTAAAAAATATAATTTTAAAAAAAGGTAAAAGTGTGATGTTGCGTTAATATTTAAGTTTAAAAAGAAAATACTACTTAATAAAATAAATGCGCCACCACACTTTTACCTTTTTTGAAAATTATATTTTTTCACTTTTTAATGCACTTTTTAAGGTTGTTGCTTCCCCCCCGCGGGATTGCTGTGAGCAAAGCGGCAAACTGCAACTTGATTGTGCGGGTAGAAACTTTTTGTACCGCTTCCGCCACTGGGGCGCCAATGGCTTAGTTTTGTCAGTTTTGCCTCACGCATAAGTCTTCTTTTGAGCCTAAATGCGTTAAGGTGTTTTTCCTCTAAGCAAAAGGAACACGTTATGCTCTCCGCGCTGCAAATGGACGAATTTCTAGCTCTGCTTGGTAATGTAGGAGCCCGTAGAGTACGCGCTCCCGTTATAAAAAAAGGCTCATTGCAATAGTTTTGCTCGACGTTCCCGCGGTTAGGTTTCACGCTCTTCTCGTTCCAAGCTAACCCCTTCGTCTGCCTCCGTGAGTGACAGACTTTTGTTTACCGTTTTGAAGTTGCATTTTAATTTTTTTTATCTGCTGTACCTCTTTGTTGAGATGTTGTGCTAGAAAAAAAATTTCAACAAGGCATCGTTTGTCCGCGTTTCCCTCATTGTTGTTCTGTGAGAAACGATAATTTAATATTTTTACTTTTTGTTTATTAAACGCCTTTTGCGCGTTTGAGTTCTGCGATTGTATAGTTTGTTCGGTTTTTTTTGCGCTTTTTGGTAAGAGGGCAGAAACAATTAGACAGTCAAAAGGATGACTAGCATGGTTCCCACTTAAAGGATGGATTGGGACTTATGCCCGCTTGCCAAGTGGATTATGATAACCATGCTTCTGATGTGTGTTGACCGCGAAGGTTTTTTTTAGAAGCGCGCCTATTTCTGAGAATGGTAAAACGCAATACCAATGAGAAAAGGCCGCCAACGTTGACTTTATGATTTTTCACGATGCGTCGAACGTTGGTCGCCATTTTTGGCTTTTGCGTCCAACGGATTTTGCCAATCGATTTTGGGAGAAAGAAGATGCCAATTAGGTTGGTGCTTGAGAATTCCATTTGAGAGTTTTTTTTTCATCGTCCATATGTTAGATATCTGTAAATTTTGCTCAGCTTTGTAACAAGACGTTTCCTTTTCCTTCCCCATCACCAATTCTGCTGTATGATGTGCGAAATTTCTGCTGAAGATTTCGAATGGACTTCGAAGGTTATGACGCTGACTCTTGTGCACCTGTAATGGATAATTGTGGTGCCTCATCTAAACTTAAGTACACTTTGATATCAAAAAGAATTTGAATTCGGACATATGATTTATCGTTGTGTTTTACTAACTTTGCTCTTTTCCGTGAGACTGTTGTGATCACAACCTGTTTTGATAGTCACCATTGCTGAGACAGCAGAGAAAATCAATTGCTAGTACCCGTGGTTCGCCCCAACTGTGATTCTTCCAAATTGGACAATACCATAATTCAGCCATATCAGTACTAATGAACTGGTAGCAGACTTCAGTACTATCACAGTAATCAGAATCTTTTACCATCGAGTATGGCCGCCCGTTCTGCACATGGCGCTCATCCTGATTTTTTCTTTCCACTACCATTCTATCAGACAATCTGCACCTTGCTATCGCATTCCCATAATGCTCCCTCTCCTCTTTAGGGAACCTTCCTTTTGTTCTTATTTGTTTTGCGTAGTGGTGCGTACGTAGCTTGTGTTAGTTTAGTCTTTTGTTAATTTGTTTCTTTTTTCTTTTTTTTCTTTTTCCCATTTAGGAAGAGCGCCCATGCGGAACTTCTTTCCGCACTTCCCCGACCACCCTTCGAAATTGAGACTGTTCTTGTCTAAGAAAACGGAAAGATAGCCTAAAAGTCATTGTCTCAGCTGGACATGGTCCATTGGTCCTTGGGGTCCAACTAAAGAAAAGTAGTGGTAGCTATTGATTAGCCGAGAGAGACCCGCAGGTTACTAACTCAAACTGACCCTGATAATATTCTCCAGCTAAAACAAAATAATTAATTTCATTTTATTACTTGCCCATAATTACCATCCTTAATGTTTTGCGTTAGTCAGTGATTTCTTTATCCAGCACCTAAATTTTTTTCCTCACAATGTATTACTCGATATTTTGTATTTTGTTGTTTGTCTACTTTCAAGTGCGTCCCGCCGCTCATTCCATGTCAGTTTTTTAGGGGACGTCTCCTTTTTACTTTCCTGACAGGAAGGTATTGGGACTTTGACAGTGAATGTACTAAACCCAGAGAATTTTCTGGACTCTAACTTACTCCGAACGATCGGTGTCGTTGTTGAATTCTAGCAACCGTTCAACTTGTAATAAGAGTGATAAATAATAAAGCGTCTTGCTTTTTGTACCTGTTCCAACGGAATAAATTTTTGTACCTTGCCCTTTTTTTCTCGTGTCCTTCTTTTCTCATCTCACACCACCTCATTTCGCCCTGCCTTTAATTTTCAATGTTAACGACCACTAATTATTTTCTCGGGCAGATACATAATTGTTTTATGTCGCCCTCACACCCCCTCATTTCGCCCTGCCTTGTGACGTTTTCACGTGTTTTATTATTCAGATCACTATGGGAAAGACTTGGTCTATAAATGTTAATGAACATTGAATGATTTAACATAGGGAATGCAAACATGTAAGAATTTTTGTGATACTAATTAGCAGTAATTCTACGAGAATCAACAGGAGGGAAGGCATTGTGACAGGATGAGGCTGTCTTTTGAGTTGTATTAGGATATGCTTATAGTTAGTCTATGAATTTATTGATTTATAGAAGCATTGAGGTAATAGGTGGGTTGTTTGAAAGATAAATTTTGAGTAAGAATTGAGCTAACAATGATTTTTTTGAGTTAATATATAGGGATCTTAATAAAATGAGAGAGGGAAAGGAGACCGGAAGCGGCCTCTATATATAACGAAAGACAGAAGGGAAAGCTTATGAGTCCTGCCGAGGTGATAATCAGAAGAAGGCTGAGCGCTCTCTGCTCTTAATACATTGCGGAGAAGGCTAATCGAGATTTGAAAGACTGCTGCGAAACTCCCGCTGTATGTTGAATCAGTCTGATAGCTTTTCCTTCCAAAGCAGAGAACATGCAGGCTCATCATAAAGATGTTAATAGAGGGACAATAATAGAGTCCAATTGAGAGTAGATGGATTATTGAGGGGGGTGTCAGGTGTTGCTGTTGACCTCGCCAGCCTAAGCCAGGTAGAGCACGGCACTCTGGGCATCCCTCTCAACCCATTACACAAGGAAATACGAATAGTGAAATTTATCGTTGAATTATAAATAGTTAAACCTATCTTTGAACTATGAAGAGTAGAATTTATTTGTTGAAGTTCCCATAATATGAGAAGGAACAACTTTCATATGGATGCAAATCTTATACGGATTTAAAAGAGGTGAATTTGTTTTCCGAAAGGCTTCATGGATATAGAAGAACCCCCATCTGTAAATAGTAGAACTGTCATTAGCCGTATGACATTAATATTCACCAGGGAGTGACGAATCATAGAAGACAGCAGTTGAGAGCGATTAGCGTGGTCCGATGCATACCATCATGATAAAAAGACAACGGAGGCAACTTCGCATTTAGAATCTTCTGTTGAACTTGGTGAGAACAGTTTGAGCCTACCAGTAGACTCACTCGTCGATTGATCTGGATGCTTCTAATGTGTGATTTTGTGCTTCAAGGATATGGTGATTATAAGTGATAAATGATCAGTGAAATTGAATGGCCTGTTGATATTAAGTGTGATTAGCGCCTAAAGTGGAATATAAGAAAATGTAATTTATGGATACTCTGATATGACATAAACTGTAAATAAGGCAGAATATAAGGTTATTATAAGCCTTGAGTGATTGATTATTCTCAGTGTGTTTTGAACTAGAACAATTATCATTTTATGTGCATGTATTCATTTAGTGAACTTTTACAAATATCGGGGATTTGTAGAATTAACTTCTTTTTTGTGCGTTAAGACCTGTCCTTTTTTTCTTAGGTTAAGGGTTAAACTTCTTTTTGTAAATCATTGGTGTTTATTTGACTTTTATAAAACTATATATATTTGATTCTCAAATATGCCTGAGTTATTGGAATAGATAAGACAAAACCTGCCATCTTTTCAAGAACCCAAACTTTGTCATTGATTGATAATAAATAAGAAAATTTTGAGCTAGCTTGTTACCAATTCTTTAATATTGATTCATTTATTGAAGTAAACTAGAGTAGAAGGGAAAGGTTACATTGGCACCCAAAGCATACTTTGTGGGGCAAATTGTGTAAACACATACTTTGTGTGTGAGGCAAATTGTGGTGCGATGTGACTGGACAATCGAGGACAAAGGTTACACCCTAATAGATTGTTTTTGAGCATGTCTACACGTTACAAACTTTTTTCCGGGTTCGTTCTTCGCAACGAGCTCGCTACAAAGTTTTTATTCCGAGCGCTTTAGCTCGCTACAGAGTTTCTGTTTCTGTCACAAGGTAAAAGTGTGTGCTTTAAAAATTTATATTTTATATTTTTATATACTATTATCTCTCGCTGTTGGAGATTGCTACCTGGTAGCCAAATTATGTATCCGGTTAATTAAGCGGTGAACAGAAGCCACAAATCCACAATAAGCTTTTTGTTAATTAATATTAGTCAACTAGCAAAGGTACCCGGCGTTGCCCGGGATAATTACACTCAGAGTTAAATAGAACAATCTCAAAAAATTAAATTATAACTCCCAATTGGTTAAATAATAACGTAATCAATACAACACAGAACAAAGGGATTATACATTCTACGAAAAATAAGAAAAACAGGAATTCTAGGAGATATACTGGGACTTTCTCTAAATTCTTCTCGACTTGCCTCACCACTGCGGAGCATCACTAGATACTTGAAACTCAATTTTTTCTTGTCCTTGACGTCGAAGATTTTATACCGTTTTGCTCTATTCGAAACTCCCGTTGTTCAGATGTTTCAAATGCCCGTATAGCTTTTTCTGTTTTAGTTGCAGAGTTTCTCTGACAAATACTCGTTCTTTCTCTTTCCTTTCCAGACATAAATTTTTGTCAGTCGTCTGGACGTTTGATAAGCATCTCAAGGGAGACACGCGTGACTCATTTGCTTCATCAATAGACGCTGCCTTATTAATGTTCTGTCACTGCTATCATATTTATAATTCTTGGAAACGAACGTTCAATCATCGCATTATCAGCATCTCGTTTTCCAAAATATTCACATTCCTACAGAATAAAGTCAAAATGTAGTTTTATAAATTTTTGAATCTGATGTGCTACCAAATAAGCTAGGTGATTACCCCGGCATAGCTCGGACTTTTTTGGATTAAATTATGCAATATCTTAAAAATAAACACATGAAAACGCTTAGAATTAATACAGTAAAATTCTTAATAAAAATTCGAAAAAAATGTTTTAAAGGCTCACAATGGTTGGACCTCTCCAAGGATGCCATTGCTCGTCTATATAATTTCTTACTCACGTAATCTTACTTTGGAAGTTGTACACTTGATGTTGTTGCAATTCCCACTCTTCTCTCGACATCTTAAAGCAAAACTTGGCAATTCATCACTTTGTGTCGTCTATCGGTCGCCGATTCTTCTATTTACTTGCTTACCATTTGTTCAATAGAGTACAGAGCTAAAGGAGTGCTTCCTCTGTCGTCTTTCCACTCTTTCTTAATAGTCTGCTAACTCTCCATTATCTCCAGTTACTGATCATTTTTAAAGATTTTCAAGAAATTGTTAAGTACTAAGAACTCTCTTTTCCAAAAAAGCCTGAATAACAGGAATTCTATGCATTGTTACAAATTGAAACTTATCTATATTGCACAAACTTTGCCTCGCATTTTTGGTCATGAGATATATATTGTTGAACCTTGCATAATGTTGGTGCATTGCGTGTTGACACCATTGTTGATACCTACTGTTGCACAAACTTTTTCTTGCATTGTTGGTTATGAGATATTTCTCATTATTTTGCTTTGCCATAACCATGAATATCCAATTTTTATCAATAATTTATATTTTTTCGAATTCTGAGGTAGAAAGTGGCCTTCCTAATGCTTTGAAGGTCAAGTATGCAAAATTTCATCAAGATCGGAATAAAACTGTAGATTTGTATAAGAAATAAACAAACAAACCCACAATTTATTGATTAGGCATAGGAATCACGCGTCTCCCTTGAGCTCCCAATCAAACGTCCAGACGACTGGCAAAAATTTATGTGTCTGGAAAGGAAAGAGAAAGAACAAGTATTGGCTAGAGAAACTCTTCAATTAAAACAGAAAAAGCTATACGGGCGTTTGAAACATCTGAACAACGGGAGTTTCGAATAGAGCAAGAGGGTATAAGAGCTTCTTCGTCAAGGGCAAGAAAACTTGCGTCTAAAGTATCTGGTGATGCTCCGCAGTGGTGAGGCAATCAAGAAGAGTTTAGATAAAGTCCTTGTATATCACCTAGACTTCCTCTTTTTCGTATTTTTAGTAGAATGGATAATCCCTTTGCTCTGTGTTTTATTGATTGAGGTTATAATTTAATTTTTTGAGATTGTTCTCTTTACCTACAATTGTAATTATCCCGGGCAACGCTTATAATTAATTATAAATAATTATAATTTAGTAGATTATATTATTGTGGATTTGTGGTTTCTATTCATCGCTCAATTGTTCGTTGAGTTCACAGTTACTTGGCTGATTCCTTTTCTAGTATGAATCCGGTATTTCAATCTTTTTCATTAATCAACACAATACAAGGACTTTTGACAATTGTACATCAGGGTTTGATCTGTTCTCATCTAAAAAAATTATTGAAGAAAGTAGGAAGGAAAATTCCACAGCTTGGATTCGATCCAGGAACCTTCAGCTCACCGTCCTGACGCGCCAGCCAAATCACTGTATACCATTCGTGAGTGTAGACATCTTTTCTGTAGCAAAGCTCAATCTTGCTATTTTATGAAATTGTTTCAAAAGCAGATTCTTTCTCGTTCTTACAAGAGATGATTGGACATATCTTTAGTACACGAGAAAAGGTTTGTCGACAGCAATCTAGGGTACAACATCAATACAGACAGCAGAAAAATTTCTCTTACTTGCAAAGTGACCATCATAAGATTCAGCTCTGTAGATTTTCTTTCTACCCTATCGCTTTTTCACTTTGCCACTATGTTCTCTTGCAAGCACACCTCTGACAGCACATTCCGATCTGTTTGTGTGAGGTGGAATTTGTCTCTGGAATATTCCAGAACAATGCAGCATCCAAATTCTACGAATTTCATACTTATTCAGGTCTTTATGAAATCAAAAACAAGCAGATAGCCACTGCGTTAGATAATGTTAATCCTTTTTAGGCTGTATTCTCAAATGACTTAAATTCATTCATATAAAGTTGTCAAAACTATTTTTATCAAGGTGAGTTTATAATTTTGGCAAAATTGAATGTACATCTATTTTGTTTTTCTCCGATTTTTGAACAGATTTTGAATACAAAAATATGACAAGTTTTAGTGGTCATTTGATGGCTGAAAAAGTTTGCATAAACAGGGTGGTTCATTCACGTGTGGACATGGAAATATCTCGAAAACAAACCATTATACGAAAAAGTAGCAAAATCAAAAGTGAATTTCTTCGCGGGAGAAAATTCCTTAACCAAAAAATTTCCCCCCCCCCCCCCCCCGTTCATAAGGCCAACCCATACATCTAAATGGACCACCCTGTATATTGCATATTTTTTTTATTTTTCATGAAAGTTGTGTGTAAAAGTTTTTCCAGGAATGTACATAGACAATCTGGGTCATGTTGACAATAATTCTGAAATTAAATAAAGATTCTGAAAAATAAAATAAAGCAACTCAGGCCGCAAAGGGTTAATAAGCTCTGTTTGGTTCTTTGATAGATTTAACCATCCCACAAATGTACGTCTCCAGTATCTCTCAAAAGAAGCGTTAAGTAACGCCAGCCCTGATCCTCTACCCCTCTGTAACGCTACGTAACGCTGTCGAAACCACACCCCCCCCCCCCCCATAAAGGTTACGTAAATTATGGACGACCCCTAAGCCAACGAACAACCAGAAACCTCCAGATGCGACATCATGGATATTGTCCCGTCAGTCCGCTACAATAAATATCGGTCTTCTCTGAATGACTAATTCGGTGAGCCTAGAAAGGTAAACAAGCTTATTCTACAAACAAATACAAACAACATAACTCCTGAACGGGCTCTCCCAATTCTCTATTAGAGTAAACAAGGGAGCCTGCAACCTGCAAACACTTTATTTTTCAATAACTCTAGGTCCTCTCTCTGGATATCATACAGGAACAAACAAAATTAGTGGTATTAAATTATAATAGATGCAGTAGTGAAAATTCACTTCAACAAATTAGCATATTATATCTTCAACAATTCAATGTTTTTGAGTTCAAGCGTAATTCACTAAATACATAGGGGGATCCCATCGTATTTCCTATGCATAAATAGGAAATAATAATGCAAATTTCTGTAAATTTTCACAGAAAATTGACTCAAATGTCATAATCTTACAATCCGACGGAAGGGGTTAGGATAAATGCTGTCTCTGATCGCACCCGGATCCTTATAAAAATAAGGTAATTGGGCGTGAGCCAGGTGAGCATAAGTAATTAAAGATTATCACTATTCGTGATAAACAACGATCCCTAAATCTCTCGTTCAACAAACTATCATTTCGTTTCTTTCCTATTTTCATCAATAATTTAACATTTTGGTTTGGCGTGAAAAAACCCTCTTAAGACCATTCAATATTATTTTTCAAAGATAATAAATTCTATCTTTCTATTTTCTTAATTCTATTCAGTGTTAGAAGATTATTTTTGTTTTTCTTAGCTATAATTCTCCATTTGCTGTGTTTTATTACTTTTCTATTTTCTTTTATAAAATGGGTAGATCTATACTGAGTTTACCATAAATTCAAATTGTACATCAAAACGTGTCCTAAGTTTTAAGCAAAAGAATTCTCAAAGAAATTAGTATCAAGTTATGTCAATTAGGTCGTTATTGTTTTGTTTTTTTTCTTTACTAGGGATATTGAGTTTTAGGGAAAGCTCTTTAGGTTTGAGTCTTAGCTGAAATTTACCGGTGACTTAGAGTGTAAGGACTGTGTGCTCATGCAAAATAACTTTCATTCGGGAAAAACGGGGAAATGGTTAGTATGAAGGAGGGGTGGCCGCGAACATCTAGGACGCCATTGACTTCGAACAATACGTGAGGCTGATACTCTTTGAGCATCAATTTTTTTTGAAGAACTGGGTTGGGCACTAATAAGCTAAGATTAACTCCTACCTTGTCTGATGCAACGACATCACTTGAATTGGCACGTGAGCCTCAGGTTTATTAGCGTGATGGTTTCCATGTTCGAGCGAAGTGGTCACAGTAAGTATCTTCTGGGTGATATACGGTGCTGATGCAGCTCTAACGAATCGGCGTGAAGAAGGTCTTCTGCCGGGGCCGGGATCTCAACTTGTGATGGTAGTTTTGTTAATTCGTCTCAGGGAAAGATTTATTCCATTTCGTTTTCGTTCGAAACAACCTCATATTTTCTCTTACCAATCGGGGGAGGGAAAAAAACCGTATGGGCATAAAACCAAATGCGGTTATAATTCGACCAACATCGTGATACCATGTTTTATTTTAATTTCTCTCTTGATCAGATCGCTGTCGTTTTTTGAAGTCTCAGAATAGGTCTTTTATTTTGTTTTACGACATATTCGGTGTCGAGTAGGGAGGCGTCGTCGACCCTACGCTGCCGACAACGTATTCGAACTACCAGCCGCGATGACGACAATAAAAAAAATCAAATCCCATCGGGTGGTGATTGTTATGGTAGCATCCGAAAAAAAATCAACAACGCAAATGAATAAAATAACAAAATCTATATTTAATTTTTTTCTTTAAATCAAAATTATCTTAATTGTCTATAGTTATTGGATAAAAGGCTAAATGTCCGACTTTCTTCACCCATAAATACATTTCCAAAAGCGGTTTCAATAGTGGAAGGGTCAAATAGGACTATTTAATCGCATTTCTTAATTAACAGTGTTCAGAAACATACATTTCTTATTAAAGTTTGGTAACAAATTGTCAAATAACACCCCAAAACCACCTTAAGAGTACAATTTCTAACAAAATTCTTGCTTTTGTTACGAAACCTACAAGAAAGACATGCCCTTAAACTCAAAAATGTATCCTTCACTGTTTTCATCTGGAATTTTAAGAAGTCAGGCAACCAAAATGCCCAGGATCCATACGATTTTAAAGCATTAGAAAAGGAAAATGAAAGCATTTGATTATTAAAGAAGCCTTCCATTGTTAAGAATTAGATGAGGTTGCTAAGGAAGCCTCTGATTGCTAAGCCTCTAAAGGAAATGTATAATTCAAACAGAAAAAACTACCTTAACAATTAAATGGAGAAAGTAGCAATTCCCTATAGATTAGAACATATAAGAATCCTTTAATTTGTAAACATACCTATTTAATGAAATAAGCGTTAATTGTTGAAGCATTCTGTGTAAAGGTCAATTTTTTCTTCATAAATTGTTTCCAACACTTTTCTATGTAAGTATGTACCATTGAAGGAATGATTAGCTACTGTTAAAATTTGCATAACACAAACTAACTGTTGAAGATATAAGCCGTAAGTAATTACAAGCCATATCTTAGCATTGAAAGTTTCCAATGGTTTCATAACAGTATCATTAAAACACGAATCATGGAACCAAATTCGATTATCCTTAATTTTACGTTATATTCATTCATGACCCGTCATTCCAAGGTATGTGATATATTACATGCCTTATTTAAGCATTGAAAGTTACAATGAACCATAATGGTCCAATAAACCAGGTTCCTTGCAACCAATTCTGACTATCATTAATTTCACGTTATATTCATTCATGACGCATTTACAAGCAGTTTGATATATTCGAAAGCATTGAACATATCGAATTGACCAAAACGGTTCCATTAAACCACATATCATTAAACCAATTTCGAATGTACTAAGTTTACGTTATATTCATTCATGGCACCTCTTTCCAAGTTGTTTGATAAATTACATGCCATGTATTAGCATTGAAAGTGCCCATTGGGCCAAACTGATACCTCTAAACCACGTACCTTTAAACAAATTTCGTCTGTCATTTATATACGATATATTCATTCATGACACATCATTCCAACTCGTTTGATAGATGACATGCCAGATTTTAGCACTGAAAGTTCCAATGAACCATAAGGGGTCCACTAAACCAGGTTCCTTGGAATCAATTTCGACTATCACTAATTTTACGTTATATTCATTCATGACATTTCATTCCAAATCGTTTCATATATCATATGCCATATTTAGCAATGAAAGTCCAAATGAACCATAATGGTTCCAATAAACCAGGTTCCTTGGAACCAATTTCGACTATCATTAATTTCACATTATATTTATTCATGGCACATCATTCAAGTCGTTTGATACATTACATGCCATATTTAGCATTGAAAATTCCAATGAACCATATTGGGTCCACTAAACCAGGTTCCCTGGAACCAACTTCGACTATCATTAATTTTACTTTATATTCATTCATGGTACCTCATTCCAAGTTGTGCACAGGCCATTTATACATGGAATTGTATAGTGAAAAACGTTGTCCCCTATAATATTTGTGACCTTTTGAACCGGAAGTAGTCCAAGGATTTTTTCCACTAACGAACTTAGTCTTTCGTTTTCCCTAAGTTGTCGAATGGCGAAAACGGAAGTCGAAAATTCGGAAGCGTTCGGAAAGGAAATTTATGTTTTTTGTTCGCTTTGAAATTCAAAGCTTGAATGCGTCATTCAAATAACTAAATGTTGATTAAATTTGTTTCATCATTTTTAAATATCGTCGGTCCCGTTTCATTGGTGCTGACGTCAGTGAAATCTAACACTACCCTCCCTCTCATCATCAGTGGGAGGGACGAGCATTTTCAAACCCCTCCCCCCTATCACATGATGATGTATGTAATACATGGACGAGCCCTTCTTGGGGGTTTTTCGGAGAATTGATGGTTCTTAGAACTTAACATTTTCTTGAAGCTCTTTAAAAATGATCAGTAACTCTAGATAACGGAGAGACTATTGAGAAAGAGTGGAAAGGATATAGATGAAGCAGTCGCTTCACTTGGGCGACAGTTAACGACATAACCAATAACAAACCATCTATCTCCCAGACTCTTCAAATCAATAAGCATACTCTACAATTATTGCTCGAAGCATACATGTTAATTCATATCTACGAAATGCCATTGAAGAAATGAGAGTATTGGTCAGAGAATACAAAAAGTTGTGGGTGTCGGAAAGATGTGAAGAACGGGAACTTCGCCTACAGCAATTACTGAAAATCAGGTGGAAATGAGTTAAGAATCTGTGGACACAACTATCAACCAGCAAAACTAAAGAAAACCAATTTGATTAGTACTGAAAACCAATTCTTTGCTTTTGCTGGTTGGTAATGAAAATCAATTTGAGTTATTACTTAACTTGAAAATATTCCTTTTACCTACAACTGTAATTACCCCGGGCAACGCCGGGTGCTTTTGCTAGTATCTAGTAAATGTAGTAATAATTATAACAAACTATTAAATTAAATACTCGTTTATTTTTGAATGGGAGATAGAACTATAAATAAATTAAAAATTTTGTGATATATTAAACTCAATTCTATCTAAAAGCAATTTAAATGTCAAATATGACTAATACCATTAGAATATTTATAATTTCAAAAAGTGGCATTTAATTCTTTATGAAATGGAAATATACGCTATAGTATAAAAATGATATTGTATTATAAAAATAATTTACAATATTTAAAAACTCTTGTTATTCTAGTTACAAAAAATACAATCTACAAAGAACAAAAAAATTTTCTTAACATATGTTACACTTAGAAAAATATCTTTTAAAACGCTTTATGAAACAGTTTCTCATAGTATAATTAATCACAGGCATTGAGATAAATAATTTTTAAAATAATTTTTATCATTTTATAGGAAAAGGTCACGTGAGAAAAAAGTCCCTTTAGAGACGTACAACCTTTCATTTATTTGGTCGCAGACCATTGAATATTTCCTATTATTTTCTCCCACAACATCCTTTTTTTATTATGATAGTCCAGAAATCGAGATCAAAGACACAATTTGAAATTCGTTTCATCAGTTATGCTCACGTTTCTCATATTCGGTGCTCACGTTCCTGGGAAATCTATTTTCGCCCCTTCTTCGCCGCCCCTCTGTTGGGTGAGTCAGTGAACAGGAGACGCATGCCGAGTTGCTTGCTAAGAATTCCAGCCAATGAATACGTGGCAGACAATCAGGTACACCATGGCAACGGTAGTTGTCACGAACATAGTGGGAAATCCCACCCTGGAAAGAAGCAAAAAAACTGTTAATAACCTTTTGACAATAATCGAATAAGAAATAAATTTAGCATAGCCTAAAGAGCTAAAATAAGATGAAATTTACGTGTTATCGTAATAGAATTCATGCGGAGATAAAAACATCACCTTAGGTAGTAGATTTAAACGATTAAATTTAGTTACACAGCCAATCTTTATATACCGAATGAGCAATCGATAACCCGTTGGTTCACCTTTAGTGCTGATGATCACAGCCGTAAATTTATACACGTGGATTCTACAGGGTCTTAGAGTCATTCCTAAGAAATACGGAGGGTTGATTCAGATAATATGAGACGACTTTGCAGTTCTGTTACGATGGTGTAATACCATGGCGCCACCATCGATTGTGTTTGATGTGAGAACCACGTTGTTGGACTATCGCCCGGCACCGTAATTTACACTGAAGTAGGCAGAGTTTGAGGGACTCCATGGGAAGTTCGTTCCACACCTGCTGTCACACTTTCCATAACCCATCAACGGTTTTTGGTTGGCGACTTCCGAGCCGTCGTTTCAGGAGACCAAAACCACAGAAATCCATCGGTGATGCGTCAGGAGATTTTACAGCACATGAGAGAAGGGAATAACTCGTATGCCCGTCTCTGTTCCATCTTCCTGTAGTAAGCCACAGATGACTTGGCAGTGTGGCTTGATGCCTTGTCCATGTGGATCCAAACTTTTGATTGCTCACCAGGGTACAGACGTGGGATATCCTGTCGATATATGTGGTCCATTACATTACTCTGGAAGTAAGCTGCACTAATTTTACAGTTTCCAGGAACTCGACGAATCGTGAGCAGTCCACGTCAGCAATATCCGGCAACCACCATGAAGCCCTTTGAAAACTTTTCCTTGCACCTTCGGACAAAATCGGACCAGGCCTTGCCCCCTCTTTCGCGATAGTAAAGTGCCCTGGGTTTGTTAGTGTCATCGAGGTACACCGAAGCTTCATCCAAGGAGACAACCCACTTCCATCGGTCACCTGCAAGATGGTTTTCATACAGTTTTCTGGCGTTGGTGAATCGTTCCTGCACGTGCCTGGCCGACAGACTGTGACCGCGCGCTTTATGACATCGCTCAGCCCAAGATTGTCATGAATTATTCTGGAGACTGTTGCCTGTGAAATACCTTTCCTTTGGGCTAGACTTCTCTGTATGGAGGGGGATTTTCTTTCAGCACTTCAGACCGGATTTCTCGCACCACCTGAGCTGGGCGTGTTGGCTGGGGCTTGTTTCTGGTCTGCTTCTCTGCTCGTCCACGTTCATTAGATGGTCGCAATTTGTTCTTTTTGATTATTCGACCCACAGTAGCTATGGATACCACAATACCATTTCGTTTGCATAATTTCACAATGCACGAAAGAATGAAGTTAGCGTCGGGAAGGCCATACCCTTCCCAAAAAGCTGTGATTTTGGAAGCCATGTTTCAGCACGAAATGTCCCAAATAACAGCAACAAGTGTATACAAAGCTAATCCCCATGAATGGTGGACGAGTCATGCAAATCACATTCCGTCAAGGTCATACGCGGCGTTTAAAGTCGTCTCATTTTATCTGAATCAACCCTCCCTATTGGCCCGAGCTGACATAACACCTGGATCAAACTGAATGGCGACGTTTGAGAGGCTTAAAATGGATATTCTACTTCATAGCGTAAATGTCCTATCGATTTACATCAGGGAAATGAAATCATGTTCACTGAACCAATCTGAGTGCAATCAAGCATGGTGATCGGAAGAAATGCATCCGAAATCGCAAATTATATGATTGCTCTTGAAATTGGCAACCTTCGTCGGGGACAATATATCCATAAAAGCATGTGCCCGGTCTGCAGCTTTTGACATTAAGAGATGTTTCAAGTGCTTTTACAGGACAAGGCACAGAAGAAAATTCCCAGGCCATTTTCCGCATGTACCATTTTTACTCGCATCATTCATAAATTCGTGCTGATTAGGACATATTCTCGTCCTGCACTCGTTACCATGATGGAGAAAAAACGAAAACTCATCAGACTAAGCTATTTTTCTAAACCATCAAGCGTTGAATTTCGATGTTCCTTAATCCGTAGCAGGCGAGCTTTCCTGTTTTTCTGTGATAGCTATTATAACACTGCCAGGACAAAATTTATCTTGTTGAGTTTTTGGATACGATTTTTTGTGCACTTCTTATACTGAGCTGTAATTTGTCACATTCCTGCTCATCTTTCATCTGCAACAGATTTTTCCGGCAACAGTTGGGATTAAAGCTGGAAGTGTTGTTGCAGAACTGCCATTCTCATGACTGACTTAATGATCTGGACAAAATTTTGGAAATAATCTATATATATATAAATGGATATATGTATGTATATTTATATGTCTCTTATACATATCTACAGTTTAATTCCGATCTTGATAAAATTGTGCACACTTGACCTTCAAAGCAAGGAGAAGAGCACTGTTTACCTGACATTTCTCAAAAGAAATTCTTTCGAAATTATTCGACAAAAACCGATATTCACATAGCATCGCATCCTTTGGGAGCATTTTAAAAAAATTTTCCATGCTTCGTATTAGTTTCAATTTTGGGAGCATTTAAAACTTGTCGCTATCTATTGGGAGCATTTTAAAAGTAGTGTTTTCGATTCTAAAGGTGAATTTTACTATTATTAAGAACCGAAAGGTGCTTTATGCTATCAGTGTAGGGAAACGTGTCTGCCTGTCTGTCCGACCGTAACTAATAACTCCTCTAAGGCTATGAAAGATTTTCAGAAACTGTTTTCGTCAGTGGATAAATGTGATTCATGAGACGAACGAATTACAAATATGTTTAATAACACGTTCTCAAATGGTACCATCCCGACCCCACGTAGCAATTTTCCAAGGTAAGATATTGTAAGTAATAGAGGGTGTTTCTAAATTATCTCCCGTATTATGCATATTTATTAATCAAAAACTATTACAGATTTTAACGTGATAATTTTCTAATCACAAAGAAAAACTCAAAATATTTCTTAACATGCCTTAATAAATTTCAATATGCCCGCCATTTATAGCGTGAAGGACATCAAAGCGAAATTCGATTTCCTCCCATGTTCAGACTAGCATTTCGGGGAGGGGGGATTTCAGCGATTGTTTCAATTATTCTGTTCTTGAGAGTTATAATGTCATCTACATTGGTCTTTTACATTCTGTTTTTCACATATCTCCAGAAGAAAAAATCCAGAGGATTCGCATTGAGTAAGCGAGGGAGCCAAGAAATTGGCCCATCCCTTCCAATCCATCGTCCTGGAAAGTTCTTATCAAGACACTGTCTAACTAGCAGGCCCTGGTGTGGAGGTGCTCCATCTTGTTGGTAGACTATGTTGGGCTGCAGTTTTTCCAACTGTGTAATCAGGTAGTTCTGCAGCATATCTAGGTAGGTTGCAGAAGTAATGGTGTCTTCAAGGAAAAAGAAAGATCCGATTACTCGATCGCACACAAATGCTAGCCAGAACATGGGAGGAAATTGAGTTTCGCTTTGAAGTCCTTCACGCCTTAAATGGGGGGATGGCACGTTGAAATTTATTAAGGCATGCTAGGAAACCCTTTGACATTTTCTTTGTGATTAAAAATAATCACATTAAAATCTTTAATAGTTTTTGAGTAATCAACATCTATAATACGGGAGGTAATTAAGAAACACCCTAGACATCAAACAAATCGTAATGACGAGACAGAAGTAGGTGTTAATTACTATTTTCGCCAAATGAGAAATATGGCTTCGCGAATGAACTATTTTGAAAATAGTTGTAATCGACATTGTAACGTTCAGTTTGTTTGAAGTTACGTTTTTTTTTTGTTTTCTTTGTTTTTTTTGTCTACTGATTTTTAAGTGCGTTGAGTATTAGTGAATTCGTTGTTTTGTCTTGTTACTGTCGTCTATAATAAATGTTCGTCGTTTAATAAGAGTGTTTGTTTGTAATTAATTATGTTTCGTTTTGATTGTTTATCTATTATTGTAGAGGAGAGGGATTGAAGCGTTAGCGATCGACAATAAGCCTTTGTTGGGACGGGTTTGTTGTGGTCGCGTTCGCGGAAGACTATGTGCGAGCCTTCTCCTCTGTTAAGAAAATTTCGCTTTTTTTAAGGAGTATTCCTTTTTTAACATTCATTGGGGAAAGTCGTTTTCAAAGCCGTTTTTAAAAAAATAAAGACACTAGACTATATATTGTAATCATGAACATTACTTTTTGATAATGGTTACGTGCAAGGAACAAGTTGTTCCGAAGAGTATTACGTCCTTTTCCCCTCCCCTTCCCGACGCGTTCTGAGGAGCCGCCTCGTTCTAACAAGGCCATAGATGAGCGCCTGTAAGAAGTTTGTGCAACACAGCGACCGAGACAGTGGAACAAGGCGATAAGTATTGCATATAAAAACTTACATGTTATTGCTTTCTTTCATTTACTGTTTTTGTGCTACGTATGTTTGTCTTGGTATATGGAGAACGCCCTCGCCGTGCGCAGCAGCTGAGACGAGATACTGAAGGAGCCCGAGACACGAAATAGACGACTTAGGAAACGAATGCGGAGCTCGGCTGGTTTATTCGTCAACCATGCATCGGGACCTCCAAGGAATAGTCTGTGGAAACCGGAAGATGTCTGGTGAGTCCGTTCCGTGTTATGGTAGTATAACTACGCGAACTGCGTCAAATTTCTAAGTTGTTGTTAAATGCGATGTTGGGCCTTCGACGCTTCAAGTGGGACAATAGAGTTTCCCGTCGCTGTGAGACCCGCGGTCGTTATAACGAAGATTTGCAATCAGGAAAAGGACTAAAAGACATTGGATTCTTAATGCCGGAAATAGTTTAACGTTTTTCGAATAGCAATAAGCTTAATGTAGGATAAACTAAAAGTTAGCTGAACGAGCAAAACTGGCACACCTGCTCACGGCTTATGTGCAAAATAAACGTAATGATCAGTGTTGCCAGTGAGATCCCGTCACTCATTCATTGTTGCCGTAAGAGGGGTCACCGTCCCTCCCCCCTGCTTTGCTTAATAAAGGAGCGACATGACGCCAACGAGCGTTGAACTTTAGGAATACTTGTACGGGACGTGAATGGGTGGAACTCATGCTACTGTTACATGCTGATTAGTTTACCAATATAGATGCTTGTAATTCGAATTACGTTTAGAGGCAAGTTGCCGTTTTGCTTGGAACCACGTGGTGGTTGGATTAATTATTAATAGTTGTAATGTGCATGCGAGTCATTATGGGCCCATATAAATAAATGATAAGTAAGTCTATTGAAAATGTAACCAGATGCTGTAAAATTTAGAATTAGTTAAGTGAATAAAGGGTTGAGTGTTCAATTACAGCAGTAGTGGAGTGATAATTTCCTTTTATCGGTCCCGAACCCTTAGCGATTTCCACTTCGAGCGTAGGACGTGTAGTCTTACGTCCATAGGTTCCACGAAGTGGGGGTGGGGACGCTACAACATATTTGCACGTGTTTTAATGGTACCCTTATGGTTGGTTAGTTGGTTGATTAGTAAAGATAATACCGAAGGGCTAAATATTGTGGATGGACATCAAATTAAGGAGAACAGGGAAACCAGAAATACACATAACGAATCTTTATTGCGGTGATGGATACGTATGGAAGCTTTTAGATCAGAGAAACAACGTTTCATAGATGGCAAGTGACAATCAAAAATCGAAAATTGAAGTGTACATTTCTTCAGATGGGACGAAAGCAGCGCTTTCACAAAGCTGATCGAACCAGAATAAATTCCAATTGAAATACACTGAGGTAGTCAACCCAAGCGGTCTTCCATATTATATAAAAAAAAATAAGATTGACGATTGCCAGAAACAAAATACAAACGAAATAAAAAGAACAACAAGAAAGAAGTTTATCACCTCTTCCAGTACTCCGGGAAAGAAACGTTGCTGATATCTTCAAAGTTGATGTCAAGAAAGTGCCTTGGTTTTCGATACTTCATATGCCACTTCATATCCATTGAGTTATTCAGTACTCCAGTCACTAGGTCATTATCATGAAACTTCATCTTCTGCACCATAATCAAAAGGAGGTCTTGTATAAACTTTCTGATGTGGACCATCTTTAAATCTGAATGGATGGATTGGTTTTTCAGTCCTTCTGTCAAGCTGGGCAATGGCCCTCAGAGTTACATTCTGGAATGACTATAGCTCGCTCCATCTGCTTCTACAGGTAGTCGCCCACGCAGGTATGCCATAGAGGAGTATGGTCCGAATAATCGACTTGTAGGTAGCTTATTGTCGATGCTGAGGGTGCTGTTGCGGCCCAGAAGAGCTATGAGACTGTACTTAGCCCTCTTCGCTTTGTTCAGAGCATACATCACGTGACGATTCCACAAGAGTGTTGAGTCGATGATAACGCTAAGATATTTGTAGTTTTCTACCTAGTCGAGTTTCTTATTGAATAGAACAAGAGACTCTGTGGGACACTTGAACTTTCTGTTGAAGTATATAACCTTGCACTTTCCGATATTAAGGTTCAGCTTCCAGCAGTTAAACCAGTCTTCGAACAACTTCAAGGCGTGCTGCAGACGAGTAAATAATATGAGCCTGCTTATGTGCCCATGTCAAAATGGCAATATCGTCAGCATAGAAATAAAGATTACAATTTTTGGGTTTCGGGAAATCATGCACAAAATAATTAAAAAGCACGGGCCCGAGGACAGAACCTTGAGGGTCACCGGCCTTTGCAACACGGGGCGTGGATAGATTTTCATCAACTTATAAAATCGTGAGGAAACCCGCCTAGAACCATCTTGTAGACAAGCCCCCATGCCAAACATGGTGAAAAGCTTTACTGATATCGAGAAATACCACTCCGCAGTACCTGGAAAGCTTCAAGGCGGTGCTCAGGTTCTCTACGAGAATCCATATTTGCATCTGACAAGATTGGGCGGCACGAAAGCTAAACTAATCTTTCCGAAATAGATCATTGGCGAGACAGTGGTCTTGGAATCTGACGAGGATCGTTTTCTCCAAAACGTTAGACATTGAGGGGAGCAGACTAAGAGATCGGTAGCTCGAGGGAATGGCTGGATTTTGTCCCTGATTGTGGACACTCAGAGCAATAGATTGTTTCCAAAATGCAGGGAATAAGAAAATTTCCAGCAGTCGCTAATGACATTAGTGAGACAGTCAATAAAGTTTTTTGGGAGATTCATAAGGGTGTTATTGCCCATCGAGTCCTTTCATGGAGCCATCTTCTTTTTCAGTTTACTTATGATGGTGACGATCTCTCTGGCCTCGATGTTGTTCTTCGTTAAAAGCTGCGGAGCTCCATCAAAGTTGACAAGACCATTTTCCAGACGCTGAGACATTATTTGGCTCTCGGGATTTTTGATGATAGGAGTAACAAATTGTATTTCTAGTGAATCTGCAATGACTTGGGCCTTTGTCCTAATCAGTTTGCTCATAGTCACCTTGTGGTGTACGGAGTGGAGGAAGCGTATTATTGTTTTTGTTTCTGTAAAGCTCTGACCATTCTCCAAATGGAATTGTCCAAAATGTTTTGATTTTGTCATTCCATCTAGCGTCACGAAGCTCTTTTATCTCCTCATGGACGCTACGCACTAGACTGTTGTACTTGGTTTTGAGCTAAGGTTCACGATAATATTGCCATAGTCTACGGGTACTGTTTCTTTCAGCAATTAGGCATTGGATTCCAGGAGTGAGTTGGATTCGATGAGGAGGTTTATTTTCTGATTGATAGTTACTAGCTTCTATGGCACTGTTAAAACATCTGGTGATGTCTTCAACATGTTGACCGATGCCCTCTATACAGTACGCAATGTCGTGATGGCAGACATAGTCTTTAAGAATATCTTTGTAGAGCTTCCAATCTTGATGATGTACGAGTTCTTCTCTGAAATTTATGTCGACATTGTCAAAGTTCAACGCCACAGGGTTGTGGTCAGAAGAAAGGTCATGAATGGTGAAGATATTGAACGGTTTGAAGAAACCCTTCAAGAGCGAGTTCCAAAACTTCACTAGTAGGGAAGTGGTTGCAGTAGTAAGTGTCCTCCACAGGTCCAGCAGCGATGATATCTTTTTCTTGTATGTTCCTATAGAGAATCATGCCGTTGTAGTTCTGCCTTCTGGAGTTCCAGCTTTAGTGTTTGGCATTAAGGTCACCAGCCAGGACGACTGAGTGTCAGCACTGAAGAGTTCATCAATCTCGCTGACGTCAAGATAATGTTTAGGTGAATTGTAAAGCACCACGAACTTCACTTCACCACAGGAAATGTCAATGATAATGATGGAGGTCGACTCCATACCTATATGTGACTTGGAGACTAATTGTTGGTGTTGAATGCCCTTCTTAATGATGATCGCAGCGCCCCCAGAAGCACATCTTGCAGCATTTGAAGCCATACGATCCTTACAGTACACACAGTAGCCAGGAAGCTTGAAGTCTTGGCTTGGTTTGAGGTGCGTTTCACAGAGGAAAACAACGTCGATTTCTTGCTTTATCAAAAAATTGTGAAACTATGTACGCTTTCGGGGAATCCCCCTAGCGTGCCATATCACATGCCGAAGTTCACCTTTGTTGACTACTGTATAACGTTTTGCAGGCATAGTGTAATTAGTTGGTCGTAAGGAGCCCACTAAACTGCGGGTAACTTCTGCCTAGATTAGAAAACAGGTGAAAGATACGTCCTAATTGCTTATACATACCTGGTAGGTCGTTAATGTTGAGGCCTTTATCCTACGATTTAGACCCAGCAGCAGCAAAGCATTTGTTTGCTGTCACTTTGGAACTAGCCATCCTTTGAACCTGGGGGTATTCTGGACATTTCGTGTAGCTTAAAGTGTGCTGTCCACCACATCTGACGCACTTAGGGGATCTTGTCCTTTAACCTTGGGGCAATCTCTAAACTGGTGCCCCTCTGCACATTTGTTGCAACGAGGATCTTCCATGCAGCCCATGGATACGTGTCCGAATCGCAGGCAGTTGTAGCATTTAGTAGCTTCTTGTTCCCTGGAAAGGCATCCATTAATACTGCCAGCGGCGCAATACGTGTGATGTTCTTCAATGACTGGTTGTATGCGGTGTTCGGGAGCAGAACCAAAATCATCAGCATATCATTGGATCCTTTGTCTTTCTTTAGTCGGATTACCTTTTCTGGAAAGTAGTTGGCTCCTTATAGGTCTTCTTGGAAGTCATCCAGATCATACGTTACATCAACATTTCGAATGACGAACTTCAGAACCTTCTCGGACTTCAGTTGATGATGCTGACTTTTTGAGAATTTTGTCAGACTTAATTCCAGAGACTAACCTGTTGTGAGTTTCTTCGTCTTCACATTTAACTTTGACGGGTTCAGCTCTGCCTGTATGAACAATGATCTTTTCCACTGGAACATGCTTCTCGAGCTCCGTTAAAATAGTCTTAAACGGGACACAATGAGTCCGCACGTTAATTGGCGGAACATACTTCTTCGTGATCCTACGGTCTTCATTAGCCGAGCTACTCTGTCCATTTTTCGGATTCCTTATTCTAGACGCGCTGACAACTTCTTCGTTTACTCTGGAGACGGTCTTTAGGTTATCGATCCTCGTGCTTTTTCTGTATTTTTTATTAGTAACACCAATCCAGGGACTGTCATCCACTTTTTCATCGGTTCCATCAGAGTGACTTCTCTTACAGCAACCGTTTGTCGAGCAGTCACTATTTTCAATTATATCCATAGACTCCACAATTTTAGCACAGGAAATAGTTTTAAAACAGTATTTACCTTGCTGTTATCAACCTGTTTATCTTCCGTGGAGTATCCTGCCTTCGGGGTCCCGGAGCATTTCCCAAAGGCTTCCTTAAGTTCACTTATCTTGTCAATAACATCTCTATGAGAGTCTTGAATTTCCTTGTTGATACCTTCGAACTTCTCCTCAAAACGTTTGTGTAGGGATTCGACTTTTTCCTCCAGTGCACTATACTTAGCGTTTATTTCATCCCAGAGAGCTTCAATCATTTCATTGAACACTAGGTCAAAAGCAGCAAACCTAGCATCCAAGCAAGCATCCCGGTAGGAGTTTTCGCAGGATACAGATTTACTATCTGCCACCAGCAAAGGCTCTTTAGCTGACTTCAACGTGGTTAATATGGACGAAGCCATTATATTCCTAAAATATAATTGTATAGAACCAGGGGAGAGAGAATAGCAATCCTAAGAAGGACGCACCTAGCTTTAAGGAAAAAAGAAAACAAGTCAGGTTTGCGAGAATTTTAATTTTACGCCAGAAACCCACTCGTGAATGATTAGAATAATAACAGTTGATATGAAAAAAGTCCTTAGTTAGGTTTCCGAGGAAATTATTCCCATCGCCAGGGACCCAGAATGATAATGAGCGTCTTGATGTACTGGTTTACGGGAATATTAATTCCAGTGCCAGAAACCAGCACATAAGTTGTAACAGAAGGTGAATATCGCCCTGAAAAGGGCGCACCATGAAATGAGAGTAATGAGATGATACCTGAAAAGAGAGTAGAGGTAATACCTTGAAGAGCTAGTCCATTCTGATCGTCCTCGTTATGGTTCTCGATGGCAAGTGAGTGCTTTACAGGTCTTATACGGGTAAGTTAAACTAATTACAGAAATTGTTCAAAAGTATACAAGGAATAGGAACATTGTGTAAAGATAGATATATCTGAAACCTTATAACTAGGGAAATCCAATCGGTGCATTGCTGACTGCTGGTTGTTGGTCATTGGTCCTCTGTTGGGGTGGTGTTCTTGTTTGTTGATGGGTTTTGAAATTGCATAATTTAGCAACAGTCTTTAGTTGGGATATATCCAGTGGTCTATTATCACTTTTAAATAGTCTGCTTGGCTCTTCTCTGATGATCTCATAGCTGCCAAGGTAATTCAGCGGCTGTGAGTCTCTCATACTGTGGATAATCTTCAGGTCGTCTAGTCGGTAGTCACGTCCTTGGACCAGAATATGGTCCGTAAATCTGGTAATGCGGTATTTTCCATTTCTGATGAAGGAGAGGTGCTTCTTACTTCTTGTTCTGACTGCTATTAAAGATTCCCCGTAGTAAATCGATTAACATTTTGAGGATGCTAGCCTTAGATCTGCAGGTATGACGTCTTTTTGGTTGCCCAGTCTACATCGTGTCCGAGCTTCTATATGTAGTTTCTAGACTAAATTCTTTGGCTATTTTGGCTATTCCTTTATTGAGGTGTTTGTTATAGGGGAAGAAAACGCGTCCTATAATCTCTTTTTTGTTGCATAGTGTCATGATATTCTGAATGGCTACCTTGCGTTGTACTTTCCTGACGACCTCTTCCTGGTAGCCATTTTGTCTAGCATAATTTTGATTTTTCCTAGTTCGGTCTTCCTATTTTCGTCACTTAGCGGGATGGTATGAGCTCTTAACACCATATGCCTGAATGCAGTCAGTTTATGCTGATGGTAGTGATTGGATTCACTTCTGATGTAACAGGTACGAAATTGGATTTTCGGTGTATGTTAAACTCTAGGTATGGGATACTATCGTTCACTTCTTTTATGGTAGTAAATTTGATCTTTGGCGCCAGGTTGTTAAGGATGTCTAGAAGTTGGTCCCCTTATCTTCTGGGGCTACAGCGAAGATGTCATCCACATACCATTGCCAAGTCTTTGGAAAGAAGAGGAATTCAGTTTTTGCCTGGTTTTCCGTTCTTCTTATGTAAATGTTAGCGAATACTACTTCCCATGGGTGTTCCGTCGATCATCCTGTACCAGGTATTGTTAAAGACGAAGATATTGTTGTACAAGATCAACTTCACTACACTTATCAAGTCTTTGATTATTCCTAATGGTAAGTCGTTTTAGAACATAGTATCCACCAACGTATCAACGGCTTTGGCTATCAGTATGCTTTGGTAGAGTGCCACAATGTCAAATGATAATAACACATCACTGTCTTCTAAATGGGTGTTGGTAAGTTTTTCGCTCAGTTCAAGTGTATTCTTGAAGTTATGTCCCTCAGAATTGAGTTTGAGTAGATAGTTCTGTAATACATACATGGTGAGACGGTCTGTTGGGGATTCTATATTGTTGACATTCGGTCTCCATTTGCTCCCTGCTTTATAAGTTTTTTTTGCCAACAATACAGACGGGGTGGCATTGGATTTGTAGGTATTAGCTCAACTGGCTTCTGGTTCTTGCAGATATATCTGCAACTCTGGATGCAGTTCCTTGTGTCTTGTAGAAGTTTTCTGGATGGGTCGTTTTGGAGTTTTATATATGGTCCCGTGTCAAGCATTTCTTGGACTTCACTGTAATAGTTTGTTTTAGGAAAAATCAAAATCTATGCTAGATAAAATGGCTACCATGAAGAGGTCACAGATAGCATCATCAGGAAAGTACAATGCAAGGCAGCCATTCAGAATATCACGACACTATGCAACAAAAAAGAGACTATAGGACGGGTTATACTCCCTATAACAAACACCTCAATAAAAGAATGGCCAAAATAGCCAAAGAATTTGGTCTAGAAACAAAACAAACAAGGACATGACTATCGACTAGACTACCTGAAGATTATCCACAATACGAGAGACCCACAGCTCATAAATTTCCTTGAGAGCTATGAGATCACCAGAGAAAAGCCAAGCAGAATATTGAACCAGATAAACTGTTGCTAAACTATACAATTTCAAAACCCACCAACAAACAAGGACGCCACCCACACAGATGACCAATGACCAACAACCAGTAGCCAGCAATGCATCGATTGGATCTCCCTACTCTAAAGGCTTCAAGTATATTTATCATTACACTTTGTTCCTCTTCCTTGTATACTTTGTTCCAATTTCTGTGATTGGTTTAACTTACCTATATAAGACCTGTAAAGCACTCATTTGCCATCGATGCAGATCATACTCCTCTATGGCATGCCTGCGTGGGCGACTATCTGTAGAAGCAGATGGAGCGAGCTACAGTCTTTCTAGAATGTAACTCTGAGGACTATTGCCCAGCTTGACAGAAGGACTGTGAAAAACCAATCCATCCATTCAGATTTAAACATGGTCCACATCGGAAAGTTTATACAGGACCTCCGTTTGATTATGGTGCAGAAGATGAAGATTCACAACAATGATCTAGTGACTGGAATACTGAAGAACTCAATGGATATGAAATGGCATCTGAAGTATCGAAAATCGAGGCACATTCTTGATATCAACTTTGAAGACATCAGCAACGTTTCTTTCCCGGACTACTAGAAGATGTGATAATCTTCTTTCTCGTTGTTCTTTTTATTTCGTTTGTATTTTTTTCTGACAATCGTCAATTAAATTCAGCCACAATTACCCTGAAAGGTTTTATTCAACGGCATCAATGAGTGCTTATGTGATAACCCTTAGCAGTCTGTCTTATCACTCATCGGGCACCACGAACAAGACTGCCTGAAAAACCTAACAGGAATAAATCCTGCAAATCTGCCTCTGTTTGTGATTAATTTGTGATTAATAAACAAGGTGAATGAATTATTGATGTACTTTTGGTAGAAATAAAATCGCACAATGTGCAGAAAATGAAAACACTTTAAACCACTTTGTAGGCATTGGGATTGTGAAGTTTAGATGTTTAATATGCATATGCAACCAATGCCCAGCAACAACCTCATCACGAACATATTGACACCGTTTAAACATATTAAATTTGGTTTAAACACCTCAGCGAAACTGGTTTAGATGAATGAAAAACTCTGATAGAGTTCAGTCACCCGAATTCAACCTTAAACAATTGAAAAAAATATCAATCAACGCTGTTGAGCTCGAAAACGTAAGCAACGGATCTTAAACAATGTTAGCTGTAAACATTTATCCAATCAAGTTAAATGAAGTGAACCGTCATAATTGACAAGTCAAATTCATAATTTAAAACAGCCATGTTAACCTGTATACGGTATTGAATTAATTAGGAAGTCATTGAACAAAACGTTTTGTCCAGTAAAGTGTTTAACATCAAGAGAGAGAGTGATTATTAATAATCAAACAAAAACTCATTGATACAATTGAAAGCAGATTAGAGAAACGTGTAAAGAGTAAAGATTGGCTGAAAAATGCCAGGGAAAAAACTTGCCAATCACAGGTCAGTCTGGAAATAAAAGTCACAAACAACATTTAATGACATCCAAAAGTGTAAAAAACGCAGGTAAAAGAAAAATGAAAAAGAGGATTGACTTTAATGCTGTGTGTACAATGGGTTAAAAATGGGGATTGGATAAATGTGGCTACTAGATTCACAGAGAATCGAGCTCAGACCTCCACTCAATCAGTGAGTGGAAGTCTGATGCTCTATCCACTGGCCTGTTTAGGGCACACAGTCAAGTAACAGTGAAAAGATGAAATGAATTTTTTACACAGATTTAACTTAAATCTCATATAGAATGTTGTCAACATTGCCCATACTATGCTTGCCTTTAAAAAGAGTAAACATTGAGATACAAAATTATTTAAAACAAACAACAAACTGAGCAATCAGAACACAAAAAAATCACAGAGAGTTGAAGAAAATTAAACATTCTGCGAGAAACTGTATTTATAAAAGTTTGTAATGTCAATTGTCAACCCTCGAAAACTTCGGGTCACAGTTGTCAGTAGTCAATTGAAACAATGCACCCATTATCAGAAAATTAAAAACCAGACGATACACCTTGAAGCAGAAGTAGTTTTATTTAGAAGAAAATGTAAAAGGGCTTGGGAAAAATTTTGTTACATGACAGTCAATGGTTAATTAGTAATTAGGCAATCAAATTTAGGTGCCAGTATGCCAACCATGCCGTGACATAAGGGGTATATACACTTGAGCAAGAGTAGTGTATATTGTGAGACAAAAATCACATAATTCCTTTTTGTAATCTGAGAATCATGACCATTGCCCGTCGCACTGGTGTTGGTGCTTCACTGCATGGCAAGAATTATGAAATTAATATTATTTTCAGCCTCACGACATCTGAACATCACCACAATCACGAGATTAATCAACATGTCTTCAGCCAGACGAGTGACCACACCCAGAAATGGAAACAAAATATAATTAAACAGAACCCCCACCCCAATGGAGACACGAAAATCAAGGAAATTCAAAAGGTAAATGAAAAATTAATTAATTAATTAATTAACCCACAATTACAGGTAACAGGGGAGACCCAGTGCCTTCAGGAATATGGAGGGGAGACCAAGTGCCCATTGGAATGTGGAGGGGTAAGGCCAGTGCCCATTGGAATGTGGAAGGGTAGGGCCAGCTCCCATTTTAATGCAGCAACAGCACCTTTGATCTTTTGGATGTGGCCCAGCGCCTTTTGAGTGTGGCCAAGTGAGAAAGGTGAGCACACCCCCTCCACATTCCTGAAGGCGCTGGATACCGATATCTTCTGCTCTAACATTATCGCTGGTCATGGCAAACAATCAAAACACTGAAACAAAAGTAGCGCCTCACCCATGTGAGATAAGACACACATGCCTAATAAAAATATGTTTTCATTAGTATCCGCTATCTCTAGTACCCTTCTGTAACCTAAGTTCTGAATCACCTTGTATAATTATTATTAAATAACATGCCACCCAAAGTTATATATCTGAACTATTAATGGGCTATAAAAATATTAGTAAAAATGTTAAACAATCCTAACAATAATAAATCCAAGTGTCCCATAACCATCATAGAAGAAAAATAAGACACAGTGTGCATTTGTCTGTGCAGTATACGATTTCAGATTTGAAAACGGGTAAGAACGAAGCATTGTTGTTGACAATATAAAGACTGTGCCATTTAGCGTTTTCAGGAATAAAATTGGGAGGAGTTACATAAGGCGATAGTTGATGGCCTTGCTCGCTCTATCTTACTTCTCGTCAATGGTAACCACTAGAATTTAACGTGAAGTTTCTTTGAGCCCTAAGAGATGACATTAATTTGGTAGAACATTATGGTCACCGGAAGAGATGATATTAAATTGAGTTCCGCTCAAATTTATTTATTTATTATTATTTTTTTTTAAATTAATTTAGAATCCAATAGGTCCATCCAGAGCCTGACATTTAGTGCCTAGTAATAAATTTTCGTTTGATCTGGTGACTTTTCACGGGTAAAATATCACAACTGGATGGATAAATACACTCATAAATAAATAAAATTTATTAAATCCCAGGAATATATAATTCGAAAATTTTTTATATTATTGAATTATATTAGTTGCTTAAAACAAAGTATCTGAAACATCAAGTTCAAAAAACAAGTGAGGAGTGAGAGGAGTCAGAGTAAACTGCGAAATACTCACTTGAAAAAATCCAGGAAAGTAAATCTGTATCCGTGTTGTTCTGCAACGCCGGCACAAACGACATTAGCCGAGGCCCCGATCAAAGTACCATTGCCTGGATAAAAAAATGTGAATAAAAGTTAATTCATGAATGAAAAATTAATGTCGGAAATATATGAAAATACTCGCGAGCAATTTCAGTGACATCTAATATATAATGTGAAGTCCCAGTTTATAACCATGCTTATTTAGATGAGAATATAATTATGAATATTAATTTATTCGTATTTCTGCTTGCTACCAGCATTTAATTGTTTATTTGAGCATTATTGAACTAGAGACGAGTTACAGAGGAGAATTTGTCCCTCTTTTATTAAATTTCTAGAATTGGATAGATAATTTTGTAGTAAGTTAGAATCTCTTTTTTGTCTGTGGAAATGTCTCACTCTCTTCCCAAGTTTGTTTATCACTTGCGTGTGGAATGCTTTTAGCGTCTATCCCTTTTTTCTGAATAAGATGACGGGACCTGTGGGATAAGCCATTGGGGATTGACCCTTCTATTTGAGGCAGCTAGAAGCCTTTTGTAAATTATGACTGGCGAAAGGATGCAAGCCAGCTTGGAAAGGAGAACGAATCGCGGGGGTGAGATGAAAGACGCCCTGGGAGGAAAGTTTACCCCAACGGCTATTAAGAGCAGCAGAAAGCTGACTAATGACTCTACCATGCAACACCCGCACATCTGGAGGTTGCAGGTGGGTGTTAAGACAAGTTGACGCCATTCAAGATCCCAGAAACAAGCTTATAGCTTTAAATTTGACCTCTCCTTTGAACCCCAAAATTCCAGATCTCTGACGACATAATCAATTGCTGATTGGTCGTTTCCAAACCCCTTCTCGAACGAGGGAACTTGTAATTTTGAGAGAATGAGTGTTCTCGAAGACCTTGCACCGTCCGGAGCACGAGCGGCCTTTTCCCATTTCTGCCCTCTCATGTGCGGGCGTACCGAAGCGTAAGTGACGGGGTTGGATCTTGTAATCCGACCGATAGCAACCCTTTTGCTGTCCATGTCCGGCTCACGGGCGTCCGTCATGAAGGGAACATCAAAATTCCTTTAGTTAAAATTATTATTTATTCTATTTTATTCATGGTGCAAAAGTTTAACTTTAATTTTGCTCGATAAACGAGGCTTTTTAACGAAAGTATTCATAGTTGCGACCCAACTTAAATAATGACAGTTTCCCATAAAATTCAGTTAGTATTGTCCCCAAAAATGACGCGATCACGTTCGAAGATTCCCATTTGAGCCACAAACATCGGCAGAAGATCAACGAGCCCACATCCAAAGAAGCAAGACCATTTGATTCGTCAAGAGAGTATGTATGATCTATGTTTCCCTTTGGCCATGAAAAGCGTTTCCTTTTTATAAAATCTCATTAGTTAATTATATTATGGTTCAGAATTCATCTTTATTGTAACCTAGTCAAGTTAGCAAATTTAGTGTTCCAAACTCGTATTTAGTCTTCAAGTATTTTCATTCTATTTTTTATTATGAATAAATTTCATTTTTATTGTTAATCAAAAACTTGAGTCCCTCATTCTATTCTCGCCCTTCTTGGCACGAACTTGTGTGGAAGAATTACTATGTAAGATTCGGTATTGGGTTTAAATATTAATTGGTAATTAGTTAATTAACATTTTTTCCGATAGTAATCGGATGGCGCAGTCGAATTCTAATTATTTGGTTATGATAATGAAGGTAAAGTAAACCGGACCCTTACAATAATCTACATAATAAACGATAACAGTAAAGACCATGACATTGTGAAAACTATAACTAATGTACTAATAAGAAAAATCTGACTGTTTTTTCATAGTTCAGTAAACAGAAATTCGTGACTTGCGAGCAATTATGAGAACCAATCATTGGGCTTTCATGTACGAGCAGTCTTTAGCTGTACCAGAATCTGTGGTGGCCCAGTTGGTACATGTGTGGAGCTAGAAAATACTGATCCCTTGTTCGTATCTAGGGCGGGGAATTTTACCCTTTGGTTGTCATCGATATTTATTTATGATATCTTGTTTAAATTCAAATTCTGCAAAAAAAAAAAAAATCCTATACAGTATGTGATGTACACAGAAAATTTATGCAAACGAAATTTTCTCCTAATCACATGTCTACTTAAAAATGAGAATATGAACATTTATACGAGGTTTGTTCCGAAAGTAAGTTTAGTCATTTTTTTAACACGGAAAAACTTTCTTGCCAAAAAAAATACAGCATGGCATCATGAAGTATTTTTCGACATAGTCGCCACCGGCATTGAGACATTTGTCGTAGTGTGCAATTTGTAGTTGATGAAAGAGTAGCAGCATACTGGCATGTCCAAGGCTATTCGTGTGCAAATAATGATGGCAGACAAACGTGTACTGCCAACGTGGCCGCATCCCTGTTTACCAGTGAGGAAAAAGTCCAAAGTGTCACCCTCCGCAGGAAAGATTATGGCAACCGTGTCACAAAATTAACTATATCATACTAAAATATTTATTATGAAAATTTATAAATAAAGAACTTACACTCACGTGAATAACCTATAATGAAATAAAAAGTTAATTCAAAAATCTAAACTTTCAAGCTCAGAAATTAGAACAACAATTATTATAATCTCAAATAGAGATGAAGGTAATTACACATTAACACTCGTTTTCTTGACACCCTAATCTTAAGCTAAGTTATATTCATCTATCTAATGACTTTAGATCGAGCACACTATATTGCACGCTATTAAATTAGTCCAGTATTTGACCAGAATATGTTCCCTGCCCATCCTGGGCATTTTCATCCTAATTCGTAATTATTCAGTCCAACTTGCACCACAATTTAACCACTGGAGAGCGGCGACGCTGAGCGTTTCTATAAGCTGCTTCCCTCATGAAGACAGACTATAAAGTCAGAAATTATTCCAGAATTAGTGGGTGCTCCATTACCAGGCAGCACCTAATCTAATAAATTTTTACACCAGAATTTTGAGAACTCCTAATGATTTGAAGATTTATTTATCAGATTTTTACGCGCTCTTAAATTGTAATTTGCACTGAATTCTAAAGTGCCTATTATTTAGAATGCTTTACTGTTTGCCAGGGCATTAATTTTACGCGCCCACTTTGAGAGAGTGAGTGCGGACATGAGGCATGCTAAATGGGGAATAATATCATGGCTCACCTGTTTAAAGGGTAAACAGCTCCTAAACCTTCGTCTAAGAGTGCTGGTATGGACACGGGGCTACTACTACGTTGTCCTCCCTCTGGTCTTCAGTAGCGAACAATTCTATGTTAACCACCTGCTGAATTTGCAATCACATAAGTCCACTAATTAGCACTAATCGTTGACAAGCCCATATGCTTGTTGATAGTCCCGTGTCCCTGGCGCCAAATTCGTTGAAACAGCACACCTGGTATTGAGTATCATACTCCACGTTACGATACTCATAACTCATCCAGATAAAAAAAACAAGTCAATAGACCCATGTCTGTTATTTTCTAACTTAAGTACTGGCGTTCATCAAATTACGAACAAAGAATATTAGCATAAGGCCTTGACCACAACCTTCTACATAGTAAATACAGTGGCTATACCTTGACCGTGCCCATGTTGCGGTTATAAAAACTGTCACTAGATGGCAGATGAGCATTGTAAAACTTATGAATTAAGAGGGTTGGATACCTCTTTGCTTCAACTTCCAGTGAACACAAGATGGCTTCTGCACCTGTCCTACTCCTTCCACGGGCATCAACACCTTTTTCCCAATGATTGTAGTCGAGTAGCAAATTGCAATAAGCTTTCACTTCGCTCTTGGTGGCATTCCGAAAACATCCGTTCGTTTTTGTTTTTCATAATGCTAATCATATGGTACAGCTGGGTCACTTTTTTAGCTAGATAACTGTATTTAAAGAGATGAATCTATTTTTAAATTGTAGAGCACATTAAACTGCAATGACTCACGGAAGAGAATCTTTAAACTTCCTTTAAAAAAATTGCTATTAATTTAATTAGTCGGTACTATTTTAATCAGTTTTCAACTGATTTTCAAAATATAAACAATTTTTAATAGTAATTTCCCATGCAAAGTCAACTTTTACGATTAGTTCTATCACCTAACAGTAATATTTGTAAGATTATAATATAAAACTGATATAATTTTAAATTTACCCAAATTTTTGCAATATAATATTTACCTATTACAAATAATTAGCAAGATTGGATATGTGATATTGCCTGCCTCAAAGTCAGTCTCTGTCATTAACCATTAACCAGAATTAATTAATTAACCATTTCCTTGCAAACTTTATGACTTTATTGATTTCTATTTCTTTTTATAAATTTTACCAGTTGTCCAGTACTTTCATATTTTTTTAAGTAGACTGCAATAATGTATTGTTATCTTCACTTTCATTATCAGCAGTTTTTTATTGCCTTGTAATTATTATATACTGAAAGGTTCATTATGCTTTGGCCTTGTCCCTCCGTAACTCGATTTTTTCGGAAAGTATGAAAGATTTTTGAAATCTGTTTTCACCAGTCGACTGATATGGGAAATGGCACGGTCAAGTTCGAAGATGGTCGAAATCGGTGCAATGGCACGCGCTCTAATTGTACTATTATCATACACTTAGAAATTGTCAGTGCTAATAGTAACATATCAAACCACTCGTAACGACGAGCCATGAACGAATATAACGTTATTAAATACTGTATAGCCAATTGATAAATTTAGTTCGAAGATGGTCGAAATGGCTCACTGGCACGTGCTCTTAAGTAGCCAATATCCCTTAGATATTTTCAAAGGCTAAGGTATGACATGCAGTATATCAAAAAACTTGTAACGACGAGTCATGAATGAATATAACAAATATTAATAAGTTCGAGATGGTCGGAACTAGTTCTGTTGTACGAGATCTAATGATACCATGAAGATTTTTAATGCCAAAATATGATGCTTAATGAATCAATCAATTCGTCGCAACAAGTCAAGAATTAATATCACGTGTATAAGTGCAGTGATGCAAAATTGATTCTCTTCATCGGTTTAAAAGTGTTGCCATTGTTGTTGATCATTGCTCTTAGGCTTATTGATAATAATAATTATTCTGAATAGCTAGTTGCTCTTAGGCCTATTGATAATAATAATTATTCTGAATAGCTCATTGCTGTTAGGCCTGTGTTAATAACTGCTAATTGTTGGCAGGCCTATCCTGATCAATAGTTAATTGTTGCTTAATGCATACTGTTGTTAGACCTAAAGTTATCAATAGGTGATTGTTATTAGGCCAACCATTATCAAAATCTAATTGCTACAAAGAGCACGTATGTGTTAGGCCTAATGTTATCTAGAGCTAAGTCCCATCATTAGCAAATTCCTGTTAGGCCTAACAAATTAACATGTAATTGTGTTCATTAGCAAGTACTTGGTAAGCCTAACTAATTTTATTAAGAGCTAATTGTTGTTAGGTCCATGGCTATCAAAATTAAATTGCTATCAGGCCTAAAGTTATTCAAAGGTAATTTCTAGCAATAGCAAATTGCTGTTAGGCCTAAAAAAATTAGCATCTAATTGTTGTCAATATCAATTAAATCTTAGTCCTAAATAATGTTCTCAAGAGCAAATTGTCATTAGGCCTAATAGTCAATAGCACATTGTTGTCAATAGCAAGTAATTATTTGGCCTATTAATGTTATCAACAGCTAATTGTTGTTTGGTCAACAGTTATTAAAAGTTAAAGACTAAAAATGAAGTTGCTGTTAGGCCTAGTGTTATTGAAAGGTAATTCCTAGCAATAGAAAACTGCAATTAGGCCTAATACATTAACATCTAATTCATGTCAATACCAATTATTTTTAGTGGAAACTAATGTTACCAAATAAAAGAATTTCGCGATGCTAGGTTGAATGACAAGATGAAAAGCTTATCGGCCGCGACAATTCCATTTTAATTTAATTGCTGGAAACTGAACCTTAACGTCAGAAAATGCAAAGCTGTGTATTTCAACAAAAAGCTTAAGCATCCCCCAGATTATCTTATCCTATTCAATAAGGAACTCGAATGGGTCGACAATTACAAGTACCTTGGCGTTATAATCGACTCAAGACTCTTCTTTAACTGCCACGTGACTTACGTTTTGAACAAAGCAAAGAAGGCTAAGTACAGCTTCATAGCTCTTCTGGGTGGAAACAGTGCCATCAGCATCGACAATAAGCTGTTACTGTACAAGACGATATTTCGGACCATCCTCCTCTATAGCATGCCTGCGTGGGCAACCATATGTAAAAATAGATGGAGTGAACTCCAGTCGTTCCAGAATGTTACACTGAGGACCACTGCCCAGCTTGGAAGAAGGACTGTAAGAAATATTTACATCCACTCGGATCTGAACATGACTCGCCTTGGTAAGTGTGTCCAAGATCTCCTGATGAACTTGGTGCAGACGATGAAGAGTCTGACCTGATGGCTGGAATACTAAACAACATGATGGAAATGAAGTGGCATACAAATTATAGAAAACCGAGGCATATTCTTGATGTCAACTTCGAAGACATTGTCAACGTTTCTCTCCTGGATTATTGGAAGATGTGATACCCACCCGCCCCCTCTCCCAATCTTCTGACAATCGTCAATCTTATTATTTTTTCATAATATGGAAGACCTCTGGGGTTAGTCAGGCTTCTTGCCTATTTCAGTGTGTTTTTTGTGGTATTTATTTTGGTAGGGTGAGCTTCGTGAAAGCACTGGTTTCGTCCCACCCGAAAAAATATACACTTCACTGTTCGATTGTCGATTGTCGTTCTCAACTTTGTAGCTATTTATGCCCGTGAAGATGGTGTTTATAGCGAATCGCGTCGGCTGTTAATAAATTCTTACCATACGGCATTAGCTGTTATAATTCTCCTAATGCCAATTATCTTAAAAAGAATTCAGTGTTTTACTTTGAATGCATTCTACCTGAATTAGTGGATTTCAAGATTCAGAGGGGCATGCCATATCGATATCCAATCAGCATATTAGAAGCAAGGAAAAAAAAAGATATTTGATTTGAATTACCATTACTTTTGTTAAATTAGTCTCAGTAAATTAAATGATTTGTTTCTAGTGAATTATTTTCTATGAAAAAGATAAGCTTACTAAACAAATATTAAAAGTATAATAACATTTTATGGGAATTTTGTTTCACAATTATTAAATATAAAATATCATAAAATTTTAACAGAAAAAAAATTAAATATTAAATTTCATTTTTTTCTTTTTTCTCCAAATTTATTTGGCAAATTTATTTCTCAAGTCTCGCAGCCTACAACCAAGATCATCATCGGGTCCAGAGAGATAGCTACCATCATAAGAAATCTGCAAAACAGGAAGGCTCTAGGAAGAGACAAGGTAAATGATAACGCCTTAAAGAAGCACCCAAACAACTTCATTAACTACATCTCGAATATCATAAGCGACTGTTAGAAGTTTTTCTTTTTCCCGACTGATTGGAAGCAGTCTATTTTCATAATTATCCCCAAGCAGGGGGAAAACCCTGCAATTTCCGCGAGCTACAGAACTATCAGCCTACTTCCGTCGAAGTCTAAAGCCTTGGAAAAAACGATCCTCACCAGGTCCAAAGACTACTGTCTCACCAATGGTTTAGTGCGGAAAGAACAGTTTGGCTTTTGAGACACTATTCATGCAGAAGCAGATATAGAGTCTCGTTGAAGATCTGAGCCCCGTACTAAACCTTTCTAGGTATTGTGGCGTGGTTTTTCTTCAGGTTAGTAAAGCTTTCGATCAGATGTGGCACGAGGGGCTAATCTACAAGATAATTAGAGACGGGTTCCCTCCTGATTTGATTATGAAAGTGAAATCCTTTCTTTGCGACAGGTTCTATCAAGCCAAAGTTGGCGAAAACTTCTCCACGCCCCGCCAGGTAAAGGCCGGTGTCCCACAGGGTTCTGTCCTCGGGTCCGTTCTCCTTAATTATTCGGCTTTGGTCATTGTGAGTCTGTCACTCCAGACTTTGTGGGAATGGAAGCAGTCTCCGTGATTATAAATGATGTGGATTCAGGTGAAATCAAATTCATTTCTTTATATAACTCACCTAAGCACAAGCTTGATCCGTGCGAACTTGACGAGCTTTTCTCTGGGCCCATTCCAGTTGTTATTGCGGGCGGCTTGAATGCCAAGCACCATGCATGGAACTCTAAATGTCCCAATCAAAACGGCAATATCGTATAAGGTTATATCTTGAACGAAATTGATACCTTTGTTGCTAGTCCTCTTGGCAACACGTACTACTGAGAGAACTCACCAGTTAGTGACGTGTTGCACATAGCTGTTCTTAAGAGGTACTTCAAGCCCTATAATATATTTACATTAGATGACTTATCTCTGACAATCGATTAGTGATGCTAACCTTTGAGGGCTTATACCGTATATCGATATGAAGATTGGGCTTCGATCCAAGCAGGACTGGAATCTTTTCAGGAATATTCTCCGAGAAAATATTATTCCATAAAGGAGGTTGTAACCAACGATGACATCAACACAAATATCAGTGCTATCACTAGCATTTTCCACTGCTGATCGAAAGCGTCCTGAACATCTCGACCTCCCTCCTAACATAAGACGTCTCATTCTTGAAAGGAATTCTTATAGAAGGTTATGGCAGCGTAAGCGACTACTGTTCTTCAAGACTAAGTACAACAGGCTTTATCTTAAGGTCCAGGAAGAGATTAAAGCTCTACGAAATCAAAGGTGGACCGACAAACTAAAGTCATTGTCTGTCCAAGGACCTTAGAGAATAACAAACCCATCAACCTGCCGCCACTGCTTACTTCAGATGGTGATGTGTCACAAGTGATCGTGATAAGGCTCAACTTATCGCCGACTCCCTGGAAAAGCAATTTACCACGCCTTGTGAAGGAAACCCTGATAGTCGCTCAAATACTCGACTTCTCAACGATGTGTGTAACTCCGATGAGCTAACTCAGCAGGTTCCTACCTTTGTGGAAACTATTAGCATTTAGAAAATCTCCCACGTCATAAAGCGTCTTGAAACCAGGAAAGTAGCAGGTATCGATTCTATCACAAACAGTGCTCTCAAGAACTTGCCCCCTAATGTTATCTCGATTATTACCAGGTTCTTAAATGACTGCTAGAGACATGGATACTTCCCTGAAAAGTGGAAGGAATCTGTCATCGTTACGATACTAAAACCTGGTCTAGACTCTGCTCTCGCAGTCAGCTACAGGCCCATCACAGCTTATTACCTACGATGTCAAAAGTTCTTGAACGCGTCATTCTAAGGAGGTTTAGCGCTTTCTGTGAGGCCAACAATCTTATTCGTGAGGAGCAATTCGGTTATCGCCGAGGTCACTCCTGCCAACTCTACCTCTGGAGGCTTGTTGCTGATCTAAACACTCCTCTAAATTGCTCTAAGTAAGGTGGTGGTATCTTTTTAGATGTCCGGAAAGCTTTCGATCACGTCTGGGATAACGACCTAAGATAAAAAATGTTTATTTTTGGTTCCCTGACGATCTAATTGCTTTGATTAGTTCCTTTCTATCGGAAAGGACTTTTCATGTCAAGTTTGGCTGCTACATGTCTAACCCTTGTGACATCAATGCTGGCATCCCCCAAGGCTCTGTTCTGGGCCCTGCGTTGTTCAACTCTTTCGTTGTACAAACTACAATTTATACCTGTTTGCTGACGATGCGTCCATCATGACTAAGCCCGCAATCCTGTTCATGTTATATCTCAGTTATAAAATGCTGTACCTTAGTGTGAGAAATGGTTTGCTAAATGGAGGTTAAACCTAAAGGTTGATAAATCCAAAGCCATGTTCATTTCCAAAAAAGCTTAGTAAACCCACGAAGCCACTCTTCCTGTCTGGAAAGGAGCTGGAGTGGGTAAACAACTATATATATCTCGGAGTAGTGATTGATGCCAAGTTGAATTGGGGCGACCACCTCTCTTAAGCTATCATCAAGATTTTGTCTGGTTGCTCTTCTGGGGCGTAACCGTGCTCTTGGAGTGGAGAGCAAATTTTCTATATAAAATGGTCATCCGAAACATTCTTCTGTATGGTATGCCTGCCTGGGCTACAATCTGCAAATCCAGATGGAAGGACCTCCAAACCTTCCAAAACGTCACCCTGAGGACCATTACCCAACTCAACAGAAGAATAGCAACTAATACTTCCACTGCTGATGTTTTGGTATACCTATCATTGGAAACCACGCCCAACAGTCGCTGAAGAAGCTACTTCCGAATATTAAAGACCATCCTAATCCATTGGTTGCAAATATTCTGGATAACTGGCTCACCTTTAGAAGTATCCTCAAGCATCGCAGACTTCGTCACATCCTGGACGTCAACTTCGACGACATCCAAAAGGCCATCTTTCCAACCAACTGGATCACCTAGTCTTTTGTGTCCTATCGTTAATCAACAATCAACCCCATCGTCCTCGTAGTAAAGGACTCCTATTTATCTTCTGGATGACTTAACCATGTTCATCTGGCTTCTTTCCTAAATCAGCGTATTTCCCTTGGCTATTACTTGGACGAGTATGGCAGTGGAATCATGGCTTCCGGAACACTCGTTTTTTTGTTTTTTTCCCCTGCGCTGTTTGATTGTCGATTGCCATTCAACATACCTCTTTGTGGAAGACCTGTTTGGGTTAGTTAGGCTTCTTGATCACTGGTCGATGGTCAAAAGATAAGTCATCTACTGTAAATATATTATAGGGCTTGAAGAACCCTTTAAGAACAGCTATGTTCAACATATCACTAACTGGTGAGTGACCACAGTAGTGCGTGTCGTCAAGGGGACCAACTACAAAGGTGTCAATTTCGTTCAATATACACTGTCATATCAATGAATTATGACCAGCACCCCTTCAAGGCACACGCGTGGTTCGCCCCAACAGCGATTACACATTGCAAAACTTGCGTAAGAGGCTGAGAAAGCTTTAAAGCTGGTGCATCAAACGGCAGGTGCACGAGCCTCAAGACGAGTAAACGTCTGGATTTAACGGACATCCAAAAAGGGATGATAATAGGCTATCGCAGCAAGGGTTGGCACCATCTCCGAAATGGCGCGATTTGGGAACTGTTCACGGTTTGCTGTAACGAAGGTGTACAAAGAGTTGACAGCACGGACAGAAATCGCGTCCCAACAACATCAGGGTAAAGAGTCACGAGCCATTGATCAACCGGGTGGGCGCCGCATACGACGACTCGTAAAAGGTGACAGGAGAGCCACAGTCCATCAACTGACAACCAGATTCAACAGTGGTGCCAACAGACGGGAATCCGATATAATTGTTGAACGCACTCTGCTACGGATTGCCTGAAGAGTTGACGCATGGTTGCTGCACCCATGTTCATCAGGAGTCATCGTCAACGACGCCTAGACTTTGCACGTGAGCACCGCCATTGGCCTTCAGGCGAGTGGGCTAAGGTCGCCTTCTCCGACGAGTCAGGGTTTTTGCTCCATAAGATTGATGGGCGATGGCGACTGCGTCGTCAACGCCATGAAAAGAGACTGCAGGAGGCTATTTTGGGCCGGGAACAGGAAGGTGGGGGTAGTGTGCATGTGTTGGGAGCAGTTAGGTCCACTGATTCGTCTAGAGGACAATTTGAATGCCTGTGGCTATCTGTCAATCGTTGCGGACCAGGTGCACCCGTACATGTTCACGATGTTCCCTCAATGCAATGGTGTGATGTTCCCTCAATTCCCGTACCAGCAGGACAATGCACCCTGCCACAAGTCACGCATCCTTCTGGATTGGTTCGAGGAACACTGTACTTAATTTCGAGTGCTCCCTTGACTTGCTAATTCGCCGAACATCAATCCAGTAGATCATCTGTGGGAGCACCTTGATTGCCATGTACGGCAACTGTACCCTCCACCTATGACTCTCGAAGCTCTGTGGATAGAACTTCCAGCGGAATGAACTGCCGTAACATCGGATAAATATCGCACACTTCTTGCGTCCATGCCACGACGCCTAGCAGCAGTTATAGCGGCGAAGGGTGGCTACTCTCTACTAAGCGGTTGTTATAATTCAATGATATAACAGTGTATATCCATATAGGATATTGCCATTTTGATTGGGGCATTTAGATTTCCATGCATGGTGCTTGCCATTCAAGTCGCCTGTAATAACTGGAATGGGCCCAGGCAGCAGCTTGCCAAGTTCGCACGGATTAAGCTTGTGCTTAGGTGAGTTATATAAAGAAACGATTTTGATTTCACCTGCATCCACATTATTATGCTTCCATTCCCACAAAATCTGGAGTGACAGACTCACGATGATCAATGCCGTCCTTAACAATGATCTCTTGATGATTGACGATTGTCAGAAGATTGTGAGAAGACTGCGAGAGTATGTTACTTCAGACACTACAAGATGTGCCTCTACTGGTGCTGCGATTATCATCAAGAAGGGAATTAATCATCAAGAATTGGAAATCTTACGCAAGTATGGAATCGGCGTCCATCATCATCAATGACATCTTCCTTCGTGATGTGAAGTTTATGGCGCTCTACAATTCACCTAAACATATTCTTGACGTTAGCGATCTCGATGGTGACATTCCAGTTATACTGGCTAGTGACATTATAGCCAAACATCCAAGCTGGAACTCCAGAACACGGAACTGCAATAGCATGAGACTATACCGGCATATACAAACTAATGATGACATCGTTGCTGTAGGGCCAATGTCGGACACTTACTACTGTGACCATACCCCTATATCTCACTGATGAAGGGTTTCTTCAAGTCATACAGCATCTTTACGATTGATGACCTTTCTTCTGACCACAAGCCCGTGGCGTTAAACTTTGACAATGTCAAGCATCAGCAAGATTGGAGGCTCTTCAAAGAAATCCTGAATGACCATGACTGCCAACTCGATAGAGCAAATTGTACGAATGACATCGATCAACGTGTCGAAGACATCAACAGCCGAATAAATAGCGCCACTGAAGCAAGTGCCTATCCATTGGAAAATAAATCTCATCGAATTGTGCTTACTACAGGAATCCAACATTTCATCGTAGAAAGAAACAGGACCGTAGGCTTTGGTGACCTTGGCTAAAATTCAAATATAATAGGTTAATATACGAAAAGTCCAGGAAGAAATAAAAGAATTACGCGACGCTACGTGGAATGACAAGCTGAAAACTTTGTCGGTACGCGACAATTCCATTTGGAGCATGGTTAGAGCTCTACAGAAGTAGAATGGTACGCTTCCTCCACTTCGGAACCGTCAAGGTAATTACGTCCAAATTAATAAAGATAAAGCACAAATAATTGCAAATTCCCTAGAGATGCAGTTTGTTACTCCTGATAAAAATAATCCCGAGAGTCAACTAATGTCCCTGATTATTGAAGATGGTCTTATCAAACTTGATAAAGTTCGGATATTTTCATCGAAGATTACCATCGAGACTCGCGAGATAGCTGCCATCATCAGAAATCATAAGCGATTTCTGGTAGTTTTCCTACTTCCAGACTCCTTGAAAGCAATCTGTTATGTTAAGAATTCCCAAGCAAGGGCAAAATCTACAATTTCTGCGAGCTACCGACCTATCAGTCTACTCCCGTCGATGTCCAAAATCTTGGAGAAAACGATCCTCACCAGGTTCAAAGACCACTGTCTCAACATTGATCTACTTCGGAAAGAACAGATCGGCTTTCGTGTGTCAGATGCAGATATGGAGGCTTGTTGAAAATTTGAACACCCCACTGAAATTTTCATGGTACAGCAGTATGGTTTTTCTTAATGTCAGTAAGGCTTTCGATCAAGTGTGGTACGAAGTGCTAATCTACAAGATGATTAGAGACGAGTATCCTCCTGATTTGATTTTGATGGTGAAATCCTTTCTTAGCAACAGGTTCTATCAAGCTAAATTTTTTGCAGAACGCCTTGAAGAAATTTGAAGACTGGTTTTATTGTTAGAAACTGAACCTTAATGTCGGAAAATGCAAAGCTATGCACTTCAACAAAAAGCTTAAGCGTCCCCCGGATTCTCTTGTCCTATTCAATAAGGAACTCTAATGGGTCGACAATTACAGGTACCTTGGCGTTATAATCGACTCAAGATTCTCCTGGAACTGACACGTGACTTACGTTCTGAACAAAGCAAAGAAGGATAAGTACAGCCTCATAGCTCTCCTCAGCCGGAACAGCGCCCTCAGCATCGCCAAGAAGCTGATACTGTACAAGACGATGATTCGGACCATCCTCCTCTATGGTATGCCTGCATGGGCAACCAAATGTAAAAGCGGATGGAGTGAACTCCAGTCATTCCAGAATGTTACACTGAGGGCCACTGCCCAGTATCAAAGAAGAACCGTAAAAAAATCATTGCATCCACTCTGATCTGAACATGACTCACCTTGGTAATTTTGTCCAAGATCTCCTGCAGACGACGAAGAGCCATGACAATGAAATGGTGGCTGGAATACTAAACAAACTGATGGAAATGAAGTGGCATGCAAAGTATATAAAGCCGAGGAATATTCTTGGTGTCAACTTCGAAGACATTGGCAACGTTTCCTTCCCGGATTATTAACACTCCCCCCCCACCACCCCCTCTCCCAATCTTCTGACATTCGTTAGTCTTATTATTTTATCATGATGTGGAAGACCTCTGGGATTAGTCAGGCTTCTTGCCTATTTCAATGTATTTCATGTGGAATTTATTCTGGTAGGGTGAGCTTCGTAAAAGCACTGCTCTCGTCCCACCCGAAGAAATGTACACTTGACTGTTCGATTGTGTATTGTCGTATTTCAGTGTCATCGGATTTTCCCATTTTACTCCCTGAATCTGCTGAATGATGAGAGCTTTGCCCTCGGAAAGTGTTTATTGGTAGTTAATTTCTGTTGTGGTCAAAGAGTGTTGTTATTTCTTTATTCTTAATACTATTATCAACATTTCCCCCTTGTTATGTTTTCTGCTAATTTGCCTTTGTTATTTCACCCTGTTTTATTATTGTGCCAATTCCCGGAAAAAAGTTGTTTAATACTTACATTTATTTTTTCAGTTATGGACCAGGAGGCAAAAATTCTTGAACAAGCCTCGTAACACTGATACGAATACTAATTTAATATAATGTAACACTGATAATAATAACAATAACAACAACAACAACAACAATAATAATAATAATAATAATAATAATAATAATAATAATAATAATAA
>JAHWFO010030152.1:90960-113340 GCA_023313115.1 Rhysida immarginata
ACGAAATCTGGATCAAGTCAACACTGGCATCATTTTGTCTTCAAACATTGAAAGTTTAATAGCATTTTTTCCCACTATCGTGTTTAATTTTAGCCCGACAGTCACGTTCTTCTTTCGTAAAGCCAAGTACGCAATGCTTTGCTATTGAGTTTCATCACAAAGACAGTCTCCTGTTTTTTATCGATGTCTGTATGCATTTTTGTAATTAACAAGAAGCGCCAAAGGCCAAGAAAAGGAGGAGGGGAAATGACTTTTTTTTTTTCATTTTGTTAGCTTGCTGCTTTTTTTGCCGGAGTTTCTTCAGTCGATTTCATCACTATGACTAACAGCGAGAAGGTTATTGCACTAAGCAGCCAAGCAAAACATGCGTCTTATCTTTTGTTTTACTTTTTCACTTTACTAAGAGTAATTGTCACTCATCTATTTAAACTAATAGAAATCAAGCCATAGAAATTTTATTTAAATATCTTAATTCAAATTTTTATGTGTCAGTATATGCCATTTATTTATATAAATGTATACTCTTGCTAAATCACAATGCACATCAACGAATAGAACTGCTAATTATTATGACAGAAGGAAGCAAGACGAAGTTCCTGAAGCAGGAGCTGGTTAAGTGTTATGATACATTCTTTCAGTGGTGTAACGATGGAGGGAGGTCATGATCTGGATTCCACCATGATTTATAAAAAAATCTTCATTAAAATAGATTTAATTCCAAAACGTTGAAAATTGAATGAAATATTAATCTTTTTTAAAAAATCTTAAACTATTGTATTTTGAACAAAATTTATTAAGCAAATATTTTAAATGACGGATGTAGAAGAAAAGAAGGACGAGACACAAGAATCCTGGGATAAAATAAAAAATGTAAATTCAACACGCGTGATAAAACCTGAAAAACTGAAGTTTCGGAATGAGGTTATTCTTTGTAAAAGCAAAAAGTAAAGTGAACCAAAAAGATAGGAGGTATTTTTTCAGGGTCCTAATCATCCTGTGTTCAGTTTTCATTTTTTAAGTAAATATATTGTTAGCAATATATTCTGTAGAATTTTGTTATAATTAAATTCTTCATTATTTACCTCAATTTTATCTGAAAGTTATATATTTTATACTTTATTTTTACAACTGTTTACCTACTCTGTGATGCTTCTTTCATATCTTATGATTTTGCTGGCACGCTTAAAATTCGTACGATTTTATATCCTGTGCACTCTTGTTTCTCATTGGTACAAGAAGGTATACTTTAAAGTTGCACACAATTTTTATGGAGAGCATAGCTATGGAAAGTGTTGCTCTGAATAGTGAACAAATTATAGTAATTTTATCGAGGCCGAAAAAGGCAAAGAAGGCATCGCCTTAACTGGGTGCATCTAAGCAATCAGAGCCGAGAGGAAATGGGGTTGTTTTTATATGTTGAAACGACGACCAGCGACAAGCGAAATTATAACACCAGCGTTAGTTTCTTCCATTTGAACAATAAAAATCAACGATAACAAACAATAACAAAGTATTAAAACAAAGCGTTCAGAACCAGACTACCACGCTCCGGTACTATTGAAAATCGTATATTATGAAAGCGTGCATTTAGTCATGTACGCCACTGAGTCAGAGGGACGATACGGCAGCCGTTTGATCCTTATACCACTGGACGGGTTGCAATGTCACCAAAAATCGTGCTCGCGTTACAACTGTGCAATGTGAAGGACCTCATGCTCTTCTTCACGGCAAAAAGAATTTGAAATTCTATTTATTTGCTCAAAGTTAGAATACAACAACGGCTCACTGGGACCCGTATAGTCAATGAAAAGTTAGGACCCAGAGGGTAACCTTGAAACAGAGATCATCAATAAAGAGACATTTGCAGCTTTTTCCATACAGACTTTGTAATATGCTCATGATAAAACCATTGTGGACCGCTCATGAGATGACGTCGTATAATTCAGTCATAAATTTACAAAAAGGCAGTAATCTGCTTGCTCTTCTGAATCTTAAATTTATTTTCTGAGTTCCTTTAAAGTTGTATTTTATTAATTTATTTACTTTATTTATTTCATTTTCTTTGGTTTCATTTTATTTACTTAACAAGTGTTATTTATTTTCTTCCTTTAAATACTTTAATCTATTATATTATTGCATTAATTCCTGTTAAATGTTTATGTTACAAAATGAAAAATTAAATTAACCCATATAAAAAAAATATAAAAAAAAATGAAAAAGCTTGTATTGAGTTCAAACATTTATTTAAGGATTAATAAACAAGTTAACACGTAGTAAAGTAAAAATTAAAAAAAATAAAAATAAAGTAGACATGCTAAAAACAAGGCATACGTTGCTTCATCATGAAATATTATTCATTAAGGAATAAAAGTAATCTGAGTGAACTACAATCTAATGATACATATAAATTCTGGGATCCTCTTAAAATACAGGGTGATTATAATTAAAGTTATGAAAAATTTTCCGGAATAAAGGCACAAAAGTAAACAGAATGTGTACTAATATGACAAAAAAGGAAAAAATAAGTATGTGGATAATAGTAAATAAAAGAAATAAAAAACTCTTTCACCACAACAAAAAATGGTGACCCTTTAACTAAACCAAGTAAAGAAGTGAAAAAGGTTTTAAATAAGTGCCCTAATACTGTTCCTAAAAATATGGTGCCCTCACTGACCATTGCCAATCCCACTTTACCCAAGTTATATGCACTACCCAAGATTCACAAACCTGGGAACAAAATGCGGCCGATCGTATCTAACATAGATTCCCCAACTTATTTGATTTCTAAGTTTTTGGCCAAATTTCTAAAAACTCTAAAACTCTCAGATTTCGATAGTTCGGTTAAAAATAGTATAGAATTAGTCAAAAAATTAAAAAATAAAGTGGTCAAAGACGGTGAGATACTAGTTTTGTTTGACATTGTCTCACTATTTCCCAATGTACCTATTCCTGAAACTCTTAATTTCCTTAAGATTTTTGAATGTATAAGATTAATGAATGTATAAGTTTAACAGAACTCTGCGTCAACAACAACATCTTTCAATACAATGGCCAGGTTTATAAAATGAATAGTGGCACTCCCATGGGATCATGCCTCAGTCCGATAATGGCTGAGATTTTCCTCAAAAGTTTCGAGGACATTCTAAAAAACTCTGGTAACTATTTTCCCGACACTTGGTTCCGGTACGTCGATGACATTTTTGCCATTTTCGATACCAATATTTTTGATGTAAATAATTTCGTTCAGCACATCAATAGTTTCTTTCCCTCGATCAAGTTTACTTTCGAAATGGAAGAGAATAATAAGCTGCCCTTTTTGGATATTTTAATTATTAGGGATAATAACTCATTATCTTTCGACGTTTTTCGAAAACCAACCAATAAACTAAATTACATTCCCATTGATTCTAGTCACCCCTGGAACCAAAAAGTTTCCACGTTTATCTTTATGATCGATAGATCCCTCAATCTTCCCCTAAGTAAAAACGCTTTTAAGCACGAAATCTCCTTAATTAAAAATATTGCTATAAAAAACGGTTACTAGAACTGTTGTAGACCTGTTAAGAAAAAGGAAATTCAAAAAGTTTATTTCAGACACAACCTCCTTACACACCGTTAAAGAAAAGAAAAAAATTATCTCCCTACCCTATAATAAGTTTTTTTATTAAAAGACTTAATTCGATCTTTAAACCACATAACATCTCTTTATCTTTTAGCAACCCGAACCAAATAAGATATTTATTGGATAATCCCAAAGACAAAGTATCACACCTACAGAAGTCTGGAATCTATGAAGCCCACTGTTCCCATTGCCCAATGGTTTACAAAGGTCAAACGAAACGCAGTTTATCAACCAGATTTAAAGAACACATAGACCACAGAAGATTCGCGAAAAGCAACCTTTCCGCCATAGCAAAACACTCCATCGAGACTGGACATGATTTTTCTATCGATAATTTAAAATTGTTACATTCAATAAATAAAAAACACCTGCTGGACGCTTTTGAAAGTATGGCCATACAAAAAAACAATAACAATTTACTACTAAATTCATACTCAGGTCCCATTGGCGACTCAGCATTAATCCAATGTTGGACCCAACTGCCCAATCATTAATTTGTCCCCTTCTGGTGTAATTTCTCTGATTGGCCTAAAACCATGGTCTTTTCGCTATGTAAACTCAGTTTTTCCGCTTTCAAGTCACTAAGGAATCAAAGATGGAACGACAAAGTTAAAAGTCTGTCCGTCCAGGATAACTCTCTCTGGAGTATGGTCAGGGCCCTTAAAAACAAAAGGACTATTGTTCTTCCTCCTTTGCTTACAGAGGGTGGCGATTTCGTTAGCAATGACCAGGACAAAGCAAAAATTATCGCCGATTCACTGAAGAGCCAATTCTCTACGCCCAAAGAGGATGATCTGGTCAATATTACTCGTGAAGTCAAAGACGTGTGTGATAGGTATAACCACACACAGCACGCTCTTGGCTCTGATGTCATTGGCACCTCTGAGATATGGGACATCATAAAGCGCCTCAAAAGCAAAAAGGCAGCCGGCATCGACACCATTACCAACAGTGCTCTCAAGAATTTGCCTCCCAGTGTTATCTGCATCATCACCAAGGTCATGAATGACTGCTGGCTTAGCGGCCATTTCCCTAGTGCCTGGAAAAACTCAGTCATCATCACCATTCCTAAACCTGGACTGGATCCTGCTCTTCCCACAAGTTATAGGCCCATTAGCTTGTTGCCCATGCTTTCCAAGGTCTTTGAGCGCACTATACTCAAGAGGTTCAACGACTACTGCGAGGCAAACAACCTCATTCGTAGTGAGCAATTTGGCTTCCGTCCAGGCCACTCTTGTCAGCTTCAGTTATGGAGGCTCGTTGCTGATTTAAACGGTCCTCTCAACCTCTCTATGTTTGGTGGCCTCATTTTCCTCGATGTCCAAAAGGCCTTTGATCAAGTCTGGCATGATGGGCTCATTTACAAAATGATTACCTACGGGTTCCCTGACGATCTAATTGCTCTGGTTCGCTCCTTCCTGTCAAAGAGGACTTTTCGTGTTAAGGTTGGGGACTGCTTGTCTGAACCCTGCGATGTTAATGCTGGTGTACCCCAAGGCTCTGTCTTGGGGCCAGCATTATTCAACTTCTTCATCCATGACTTTCCCAAGTTTACAAAGTGTAATCTTTACTTATTTGCTGACGACGGGTCCATCATGACCTGGGCACGAAACCCAGCACATGTCATCATTCGACTACAAAAAGCTTTACATCAGTGCGAGAGCTGGTTCACAAAGTGGCGATTAAAGCTGAATGTCAAAAAGTGCAAGGTCATGTTTATCACTCGCAAATGCAAAAACCCTCCAAAGCCTCTCTTCTTATTTGGAAAGAAACTTGAGTGGGTAAAAAGCTACAAATATCTTGGTGTCATGATCGACTCCAAACTAAATTGGAACGACCAAGTCCAATACGCGCTCAACAAAGCAAAGAAAGCGAGGTTCAGTTTAATTGCACTTCTGGGGCGAAACAGCGCTCTTGGTGTGGATAACAAACTCTTGATATACAAGGTTGTGATTCGTACTATCTTACTTCATGGAATGCCTGCTTGGGCTTCTATTTGCAAGTCTAGGTGGAAGGATCTCCAGACCTTCCAAAATGTTGCTCTCCGGTCCATTGCCCAACTTGACAGAAGAGTTGCCAACAACCACTCTATCTATGAGGATCTGGGGATGACCCACATAGGCACCTTTGTCCAGACTCTTATGAAGAACATGCTACCCAAGATGGAAAATCATGAAAACACCCTGGTTTCTGCTATCCTGGACCACCCACTCGCTGTTAAGGGTCCCCTCAGGTTTCGAAGGCCCCGCCATGTCCTGGATGTCTGCTTTGATGACGTTAACTAGGCCGTCTTCCCCAACTATTGGATCTTCTAGATCCTGCTGATTTTTGGGGACTCTATTCGTCAATCCACAATCTGACTCGTCCCTTCTCGGGACTCATTCTCTGGAGGACTAAAGAGGTTCATCAGGCTTCTCTCCCAGTTCAGTGTACTTCCTCTGGTTTACTTTTTGGGCGAGCGTGCAAAGTGAGCTTGGCTCCTGGACCACTCGCGTCTTTCTTTTTCACTACACTGTTCGATTGTCGATTGTCGCTTTCAAGTCAGTTCACTCGGTTCCCCCTAGTGTACTCCTTGGTCCCTGCTGAATGATGATAGCCTTGCTGTCGAAAAGCGCTTCCAGGTTCAGGTTGTATTTTTCCTTAATTTTTGTTGTGGTGAAAGAGTTTTTTATTTCTTTTATTTTTAATTAAAGTTATGATTTCAAAAATCGATAATTTGAAAATTACTCGTCAGAATGACCTGATATTTTAGCAGAATAATCGTGAGACAATGGAATATTGTTTGGCGAAGGAAAAAAATAGTTCCAAAATCTGCCGACAGAAGGCGCTGGCAGGGTTCACATTTTCTGGAGATATGCAAATTACTAATACGTGACATGCGCCATTTTCCAACAACGTGGCCGCCACGTTCCTCCGACTTAAACCCGTGTGATTTCTGGCTTTGGGGGTACCTGAAGAATGTTTGTTTACAGCGGGCGGATTGAGAATCTAGGATACTTGAAGGCAAACATCACACACCATATCTATTGTGTCAGTACAGATACCCTCCGATCTGTTGTGGAACATGCCGTTTTGCGCTTCCAATTAGTAGCGGAACAAGGCGGAGGGCATATCGAATAACTTCTGCCTTAAGCCGGGTTTTCAAAGACGTGTTGTCTGCGTGTTCGTGCGTATACGTTGCATGCGTCCGTATCCGTTCACGCAAGCCCCGTTTTCATAGCCACTTGTGTGCGAGTATGCGTTTTATTAGAAAATGGATAAAATGAATACGCTTGAAAATATCGACGTAGATATTCTATTATTGGCATTATATCGGAGACATAAAAGAAGACGAAGAAGTAAAAGACGTTGGTGGGTTGGCTCTTTACTTCAAATTCGAGCGAATGAAGATGGACGAGATAAGAAATCTACTACATGAAGCGAGACTCCACGATCGAGACTCCTTTCAAAATTACCTTGGCATGTCTCCTGAGGTGTTGATGATGAGTTGCTGCAAATTGTGGAGCAAAGATTGTACAGATATAATATTCCGTGTCTTTATATCGAGAAATTTTTGAATCGTGTCATGTTTGTACTTCTAGAATTACATCTGTAGAAGCTCGTATTCGCACATTTTTGTTCAGGAGTCGCCATTTTCATGAAACGATTGAAAGCTGTATGATTGGTGGATTTTGCCGTTTAACGCATCCGAACGGATTGAAATTTTCTGAAAAGTTGAATCTGAGTTAACTTTGATGCGTGAGCTATCCGTTGATGTGCGAAGAGATCTGATTGGTTGACTTTGAAACGCATACGCACGCAATAGCAGACAGCGCGTCTTTGAAAACACGGCTTTAATCATCAGTAAGATGTTTTATCGGTGGAAGGATGGATCATAATACTGTTCCTATTAACTAAACAGGTGGTGGCCTTACAGTATAACAGAGGGACATCAGGAGTTCCAACTAGTTTCGCCATTTATTCCCGGCTTTGTCAAGGATATCCTGATGTTTGTTCTATGAAGCTCTGTTTTTTTTGGCATTATCACTGTTGTCGCTGTAAACACGTATTCTTGTCTTTTCGCTACTAAATTTTTCGTAAACCCCAGAACTCTATTGTTTTCTTTTGGCTAAGAACATTCCTGTGTTTCACGAATCTATTTTTGGATTTTCCCCTGACATTACCCTGCCAGCGCCATCAATCGGCAGATTTTGGAACCTTTTTTTTTCCTTCTCCAAACAAAATTCCATTGGCTCACGATTGTTCTGCTAAAACATCAGGTCATTCGGACGAGTAGTTTTCAAATTATCGATGTTTGAAATCGTAACTTTCATTATAATCAACCTGTACATTAACAATTACAAGCGATCATCAGATTCATGCATGAATATTAATTCTTCTCTCCTCTTCAGTTAGCACAAAACTTTGCAGCACACCATTGCTCTGATACTTTAGTAAAAACGGCAGACGTTAACTTGAGACGATTCAACGTTTCAAGTTCAAAAAACACTATATCTCTACCGTGCACTTTACCGTGGAATGCTTACTGCTTAAATAAGTGTCAAACACACGTTAACGAACTTAACAGTCGTTTCCAACTTTCAATTTCACTTTTAATTAAATCAATACGTCATCACCCGCAGCGCCATATGGATAAAACAGATGAAACAGGATCTCCGCGTAAAGAATGCGCATTACACGTAAAATGATTTAATGCCATGTATACTTATTGATGGTCTCTGCCTTGAACTAACAACTAATGGATGTTGCACTCAATGATTTAGCGGTCTCCATACTTTATTCCAAATAACGTCAAAGACCCGCGGCGCCATCTAGATCGGCGTGGACAGCTTCAGAAAAATACAACTGAGGGCAATGCTAATTTTCCATTATAAATTATTTTTTTTTGCCTTTTTAAAATTATAGAACACAGTTTTAAAAATAACATGCATGAGAAACTAAGGTGCGTAAAGAAAGTATAGACACATTTCCCAAAATGCTGGTTTACTTAAATAGCACAGTTCAAACAAAAAATTAATAATGACATATAATAATCAACCAAAAGAAACACCAATCATGGAAAAGAATAAAAATTTATCTGATGATTATTAAGAAATGCGCAAAAAAACTCAATGGTTTGATAATTTGCAAGTGGACATTATAGACACATCTTCTAAAACAAGAAATAATCAAATGGGACACATCATAGATTATTCTATTCAATTATTCGAGGGCAACAAAGCACTCAGATAAGCCGTATAAACTTACTAGATGAACAGAAAGCTAAACAAACGAAAATACCACGAGGAAGTCAGTTGAAAGGAAAGCAAGATTCGAAAGTGTACTTATACTATAGTCAGGTAAAATCTAGCACTCAGTCGATTCAAGAATGCAGTTCGTAATGTGTTGAAAAAAGGAGACCAGTATGGATAAGAAAAGCGCACTGGACGAAAACCTGTTATCTACAAGAGCAAAGCGTCGCATTTTTCATCTTGCCACCAAAAAAAAGATGTCAACCCGAAGCATTGCCCTAGAGTTATGCATCCCTGTATCACACACCACACTGGCAAAATGCTTTTGCACCAATGAAAACGCTGGATATGTAAAACTGAAGGCAAAATCAAAATGGAAATGGTAAAAAAAGTGATGATATGGAAAGATCAATGGAAAGAATTGTTTTTTCAGATGAAAAAAGATTAAATTTGGACGGCCCCGATGGAAACCAGGCATTTCTGGAGAAATAAGAACGGAGAAAGCTGAATTTTTCAGCAGGCAAGGAGGAGGTGATGGAGTCACGGTGGGGGCGGCATTTACTTATGAAGTAAAGACTGACATTGTGATGATAAACCAACGAATGTACTCAAATCTATGTCATCATATCATCCCATTTGACCCATTCATTGGAGGAGGTGAATGGTGTTATCAGCAAGACAATGCCCCATGCCATGTACCAAAAGCAACAAAACAATGGTTTAAAAGTGAAAAAATCACCGTTTTGGATTGGCTTTCTAGAAGTTCTCATAAGAATTCTATGGAAAACGTCTAGTCTGCATTAACCAAACTTGTAAATGCTAATTAGCCATTTTCAGTTTTCTTGGGGCGTGGCTTGCGCGTGCGCTGTGGTTGCTTCTGACAGACAGAAGCGTTTCCGATTGGAGCCATCCCAGCTTCTCTGCTGGTTCTCCCGGCCAGCCACGTATAAACGTTGGGTTGTGTAGCATCGTGTAGAGCTTAAATTACCTTAAACGATTAAAAACAGCTGATGTATTGAAGATACATAAAGAAGTCGTTGCTTCCGATGATTCGGATAAACTGTTAAAGTCCAAGGCGAATGAACAAATCCATCCTATACCAAAAGCAAGCAAAACCACAGCAGAAACCGACTTCGGACCTTAACAAAATAAATTATAACCAAAATTCCTAATATACAATAAAAATTACATGTTTGTTGTACATCGTAAGTTTTGTGTAATTATTTTAGTACTGTACATAAGGAATTTATTCTTTTGAAATAACCATGTTGTCACATTGTTATCTTGTTCATTATAATTTTATGTATTTACAAAATAATGGTATTTTATAAAAAACAGATTAATATAGTGTTATTTTCTGCAAGGAGAAATATACCCACGAAAATAAAATTAGGAATCATTTATTAAACAACAATCATCGAGGATGTATTTTATTTACTGTTTTCTTTGCAGAAAATAGCACCCCCTCCCGCATCGAAGCAATGGAAGCACATACACGTATTTAGGAATTTCAACCTGCTTTAAAAATTATCAGTTCATTCAGAGTCAAGTCAGCTCAAGACTTTATATCAGTACACATATAAAAAAACTTCAGTAAAAAGGCTCGAAGAAACATCGTCGCTGATGCTTCGCTAAACAAGGTGCCATGTTCGAGAGCCTTGCAACCCATGACAAAATGATTACTTATGGTTTCCCTGATGTCCTGATTGCCTTGGTTCGCTCCTTTCTGACTAAGAGGACTTTCTGTGTTAAGGTTGGTGACTTCTTGTCTGCCCCTTGCAATGTTAATACTGGTGTTCCCCAAGGCTTTGTCTTGGCGCCTGCCTTGTTCAATTTTTTTATCCACGACTTTCCAAAGTTTGCAAAGTGCAATCTTTACTTGTTTGCTGACGGCCGGTCCATAATGACTTGGACACGTAATCCAGTCCACGTCATCAGCCGTCTGCAGAAAGCTTTACACCAGCGTGAGAGCTGGTTCTCTAAGTGGCGCTTACAGCTGAAAGTTAACAAGTATAAAACCATGTTCATCACACGCAAACGCAAAAACCCTCCAAGGCCCCATCCTCCTATATGGTAGGAAGCTTGAGTGGGTTAAAAATTATAAGTACCTTGGAGTTGTGATTGATTCCAAGGTTAAATGGAACGACCATGTCCAATATTCGGTTAACAAGGCTAAGAAAGCGAAGTTTAGTCTCATCTCGCTATTGAGGCGAAACAGTGCTCTTAGAGTGGCCAGCAAACTCTTGTTATACAAGTTAGTGATTCATGCCATTATACTTCACAGTATGCCTACTTGGGCTTCCATTTGCAAATCGAGATGGAAACATCTTCAGACCTTCCAAAATGTTACCCTCCAGTCCATTGCTCAACTTCACAGAAGAGTTGCCAAGAATCTCTCTATCTATGAAGATCTGGGGATGACCCACATTGGATTCTATGTTCAAACACTTCTCAGGAACATGCTGCCCAAGATGGAACATCATGAAAATACCCTGGTTTCTGGTATCCTGCATCACTCACTCACACTCAGGGGTTCCCTCAGGTTTCGAAGACACCGTCATATCTTGGATGTCAATTTCGAGAACTTTAACAAGGCCGAGTTCCCCAACTCCTGGATCTACTAGATCCTAGTTTTCGGATTCGCTATTCGTCAATCCACAATTCGATTCTCGTCCCTATCACGAAGGGACTCGCCTCTGGATGACTTAAGAGGTTCATCAGGCTTCTTTCCCACTTTAGTGTACCTCATTTGGTTTACTTTTTGGGCGAGCGTGTAATGTGAGCTAATGGCTTTTGGACCATTCGTACTACTTTTTTCACTACACTGATCGATTGCCGATAGGGTCTCATCTAATGACAGCCTGCACCCTTCAAGGACAACTTTCCACCAGTTATTGGTAGTAAGAAGCTTGAATTTCCCTCCATTCCTGCCTCAGAGCACTGATTAATTCAGCCACGGATGAAGGAGTCCTTCAGAAAAACGGCGTTATCTGGCTTGTAGTCGACATTCCAACTCTTACAGCCAATCTTGTACAGATCCCCTTTTGTGGAAAGGAGCATTGGCAAGTTGATAGAGAAAACGTCCATCCGCGAGCTGTTCCGACAATGTTGGCAGTCCAAGTTGCCTCGAGAAGCAACACCATTCATCGTTCCTTTAAAAGAAATAAGACCGCCCGGTTCGAACCATGAGAAAGAGACCCAAACCATGATGCCACCACCTCCGAACTTCACAGTGGTCACCACACACTAAGAAAGGAAACGTTCTCCAGGTACCCGCAAAACCCAAGTTCGTCCATCTGATTGCCAGGGTGTGTACGATGATTCATCAGTCTATAGGACACGTTTCCATTATTCCATCTTTTACACCACTCCAAACGTCTCCTGGAACTGTTGTCAGTGATGAAGGGACTGTGGCAACCCAGAGAATGGAGGTCCTAGAGACTGGTAATTGTGCTAGCAGCACAGGATGACTTATTGAAATCAATTATTTGTCGTACTGTAGCGTGGTCTATCTTGATGTCAGTAAGACTTTTGATCAGGTTTGGCAAGAAGGGCGAATCTACAAGATGATAAGAGACGAGTTTCCTCCTGATTTGATTTTGATGGCGAAATCCTTTCTTAGCGACAGGTTCTATCAAGCTAAAATTAGCGAAAACTTCTCCACTCCCCGCAAGGTAAAGGCTGGTGTCCCACAAGGCTGTCCTTGGGCCCGTTTTATTTAATTATTTTGTGCATAATTTCCCAAAACCAGAAAACTGAAATTTATATTTCTATGCTGATGATACTGCCATCATGGCTTGTACGCACCAGCCATCTCACGTTATCACTCGTCTGCAGAACGCCTTGAAGAGATTTGAAGACTGGTTTAATTGCTGGAAGCTGAACCTTAACGTCGGAAAATGCCAAGCTGTGTACTTCAACAAAAAGCTGAAACGTCCCCCGGATTCTCTTGTCTTATTCAATAAGGAAATCGAATGCATCGACAATTACAGGTACCTTGGCGTTATAATCGACTCAAGACTCTCATGAAAATGTCACGTGACTTACGTTCTGAACAAAGCAAAGAAAGCTAAGTACAGCCTCATAGCTCCCCTGGGTCGAAAAAGTGCCCTCAGCATCGGCAATAAGCTCCTATTGTACAAGACGATGATTCGGACCATCCTCCTCTATGGCATGCCTGCGTGGGCAACCATAGGTAAAAAAGTAGATGGAGTGAACTCCAGTCGTTCTAGAATGTTACCCTAAGGACCAATGCGCAGCTTGGAAGATGGACTGTAAAAATCACTACATCCACTCGGATCTGAACATAACCCATATTGTAAACTTTTTCCAAGATCTCCTGATTAACATGGTGCACACGATGAAGAGCTATGACAATGACCTGGTGGCTGGAATACTAAAAAACCCGATGGTAATGAAGTGGCATACAAAGTATAGAAAACCGAGGCATATTCTGGATGTCAATTTCGTAGACATTGGCAACGTTTCCTTCCCGGATTATTGGAAGATGTGGTACCACCAACCCCCGCCCCCTCTCCCATCATTCTGACAATCGTCAATCTTTTTTTTTTTTTCTTTCATTATGTGGAAGACCTCTTTGGGTTAGTCAGGCTTCTTGCCTATTTCAGTGTATGTCATGTGGAATTTTTTCTGGTAGGGTGAGCTTCGTGAAAGCACTGCTTTCATCCCACCCAAAGAAATATACACTGTTCGATTGTCGATTGTCTCATCAATGACTGTCGGTTGACTCATCGGCGACTATTGACTATAAAAAATAGAAAAAAACAGTGTGGTGTAATTCCGTATAGCGGATTAATACATGTGCTGAAGTTCCGTAGCCAATCTGGTTTCGAGAGCGCGATCTAAGCCCACACTAAAGCTCAAAGAACACATTATAACAAGATGGAACTCAGTTTATTTAAAGCTCGAGCGACTTTTAGAAGTCAAAGATGAAGTTTTGATTGTTATGCAAAATGTTGATAACAATTTGACATGCATTTCACGTGGAGAATTTAAAATTTTACAAGATTGGTTGTCTGTCTTTAATCCATTTTACACAGTAACTAATACTTTAAGTGGTGAAAAATACGTTACTGCAAGCATGGGAGTACCATTTTTAAGTGTCTTATCTTACATTTCTGATAAAAATACACCCAGCACTGAGGAACAGAGACTGAAGAACATTTGCATAAAAAACATGTACGCTAGATTCAAACATGTGGAAGCATATCTAATGTATAGCAGAGCAACCATCATGGATCCACCATTCAAGAGGCGGGACTTCAAGAGCAGGTCTTATTCTTCTCAAGCATTACATCAATGGTACTTGGTAGTAATGTTGTATCCAATCAAGATAATGATTTGTATTTGTATTTGGTCAAGCAATATGGTATTTGTGGATGCAGATGTTGGAGAGGTCAAGTTTACTTCCCTATACAACCCACCCAGGCACAAGTTAGACCCTCACAACTTAGATGAACTACTGTCTGGTCCCACCCCAGTCGTTATGGCGGGTGATTTAAATGCGAAACACCCACACTACAACTCCAGATGCACTTATCAAAGTGACTTAGTACTTTATAGGTACATGGTAGATCAGATCGACATTTCCGTTATTGGCCCTCTTGAAGATACATACTACTGTGATCACTCACCCACTAGTGACGTACTCGACATTGCTGTTCTCAAGGGGTTTTTCAAAACCTACAATATTTTTACAGTAAATACCTTACCATCTGACCACCGGCCAGTTACACTAAATTTTGAGGGGATAAATATCGACCTGAGAATAAATCTTCGTTATAAGCAGGACTGGAAATTTTTTAGAGAACTTATAAACGACAGTAACATTCCCTATCAGTATCCCGTCACCAGCAGTGACATTGACGAAAATATCAAAAAAGTCACTCACTCCATCAAGATGGCTACAAGTGCTAGTACTACTCTGGTGATTTGCAAGCGGCCAGACCATCCGGAGCTCTCTCCCTCCATCAGGCAACTCATCCACGAAAAAAACACCTTCAGAAGACTTTAGCAGCGTACCAGGTTTCTCCATTTCAAGACAAACTACAACAGGCTATCCCGCAAGGTAAATGAGCAGATTAAGGATTTAAGGAATCAAAGATGGAACGACAAAGTTAAAAGTCTGTCCGTCCAGGATAATTCTCTATGGAGTATGGTCAGGGCCCTTAAAAGCAACAGGACTATTGTTCTCCCTCCTCTGCTTACAGAGGCAGAGGGTGGCGATTACGTTAGCAATGACCAGGACAAAGCACAAAACCGATTCACTTAAGAGCCAATTCTTTACGCCCAAAGAGGATGATTTGATCAAAATTACTCGTGAGGTCAAAGACGTGTGTGATAAGTATGGCCACGCCCAGCACGGTCTTGCCTCTCCTGATGTCATTGGCACCTCTGAAATATTGGACATCACAAAGCACCTGAAAAGCAAAAAGGCAGCCGGCATCGACACCATTACCAACACTGCACTAAAGAATTTGCCTCCCAGTGTCATCCGCATCATCACCAAAGTCATGAATGACTGCTGGCATAGCGGCCATTTCCCTGGGGCCTGGAAGGACACAGTCATCATCACCATTCCTAAACCTGGACTGGATCCTGGTCTTCCCACAAGTTATAGGTCGATTAGCTTGTTGCCCATGCTTTCCAAGGTCTTTGAGCGCACAAAACTGTTCAACGACTACTTCGAGGCAAACAACTTCATTCGTAGTGAGCATTTTGGCTTCCGTCCAGACTACTCTTGTCAGCTTCAGTTATGGAGGCTCGTTGCTGATTTAAATGGTTATCTCAACCTCTCTATGTTTGGTGGTCTCGTTTTCCTCGATGTCCAAAATGCCTTTGACCAAGTCAGGCATGATGGGCTCACTTACAAAATGATCACCTACGGGTTCCCTGACGATCTAATTGCTCTGGTCCTCTCCTTCCTGTCAAAGATGACTTTTCGTGTTAAGGTTGGGGACTCCTTGTCTGAACCCTGCGGTGTTAATGCTGGTGTACCCCAAGCCTCTGTCTTGGGGCCAGCCTTATTCAGCTTCTTTATCCATGACTTTCCCAGGTTTGCAAAGTGTAATCTTTACTTGTTTGCTGACGACGGGCCCATCATGACCTGGGCACGAAACCGAGCACATGTCATCACTCGACTCCAAAACGCTTTACACCAGTGCGAGAGCTGGTTCACTAGGTGGCGATTAAAGCTGAATGTCAAAAAGTGCAAGGTCACTTGCAAATGCAAAACCCCTCCACAGTCCCTCTCCTTATTTGGAAAAAACTTGAGGGAGAAAAAAGCTGTAAATATCTTGGTGTCATGATCGACTCTAAACTAAACTGGAACGACCAAGTCCAATACGCGCTCAACAAAGCAAAGAAAGCGAGGTTCATTCTGATTGCACTTCTGGGGCGAAACAACGCTCTTGGTGTGGATAACAAACTCTTGATATACAAGGCTGTGATTCGTACTATTTTACTCCTGCTTTGGTTTCTATTTGAAAATCTAGGTGGAAGGATCTCCAGACGTTCCAAAATGTTGCTCTCCGATCCATTGCCCAACTTGACAGAAGAGTTGCCAACAACCGCTCTATCTATGAGGATTTGGGGATGGCCCACATAGGCACCTTTGTGCAGACATTTATGAAGAACATGCTACCCAAGATGGAGAATCATGAAAATACTCTGGTTTCTGGTATTCTGGACCATCCACTCGTTGTTAAGGGTCCCCTCAGGTTTCGAAGACCCCGCCATATCCTGGATGTCTGCTTTGATGTCGTTAACAAGGCCGTCTTCCCCAACTACTGGATCTTTTAGATCCTGCTGATTTTTAGGGACTCTATTCTTCAATCTACAATCTGACTCTCATCCCTTACTGGGACTTATTCCCTGGAGGACTAAAGAGGTCCATCAGGCTTCTCTCACATTCAGTGAACTTCTTCTAGTTTACTCTTTGGGCGAGCGTGCAAAGTGAGCTTGGCTCTTGGACCACTCGCGTCGTTCTTTTCACTACAATGTTCGATTGTCGATTGTCGATTCAGTTCATCACCGGAGAAGAAGGATGACTCCAGTCGGAAGAGAAAGCCCGGCAATTGAAAAGAAAATCCCTATATAGCCGCCAATAACAAAAGAGCAAGAAAAGATATAAGGATTGAAACCTGATGTCTATAGCCAGTGTCAATGAAGAAGCAGTTGCAGCATCAAGGATAAAGCGCGACAGCCATGGACAAAATCGCTCGTTTAAGAATGACAACAATGATGTGAGCAAGGTATCATATATCCCTCCGATTATCATCCCACACACGGTAAGCCGTTTAAAGAAATTTTAAATGAGATTACAAAGCATGTACCTCTCGAAATTATCCTAGTCCATACGGGCAAAGCGGAAACTGTCAAAGTGAAATGTCAGGATGAGGACACTCACAACAAACTTGTGGCTGGCATCAAGTCTGATTATATTTTGAAAGTTCAACACCACCAACTTATATCTGAAAAAAGTGCTAAAATTTGTCATTCAAAACGTGGATGTCACTTACGCTTTGGAAGACTTTCAAGAAGATTTAAAAAGGGCAATTACGTTCCCAAAAAAGTTATACGACTAAGGAAAGCAAAAGGCTTCAAGGAAATGCCAAATACGGATCATAACCAGACAATAAGGAACGTCAATCGCATTGGTTCGTTAGCTGTGCGGGTCGACGTTTTTCGTGGAAATAAGAAGCCTTTGCAGTGCTACAACTGCCTGCGTTTCGGACACGTCACCATGGGGTGCACCGAAGACCCACGTTGTAATAAATGTGCAGAAGGGCATCAGTCAAGAGACTGCCCCAACGTTAAGGTTAAATACCCCATGAAGTGCATAAGATGTGGAGGTCCACACACTTCCAGCAACATTAAGTGCCCTAAGCATCCGCAAATCAGACGATTACCAAGCGCAAGAGTAACTCCGTATAAATCATTTGCATCGACGGTGTCCACGCCAGATGTAAATAGTTTCAAGGACAACGACATAAGTGAAATGTACAGGCAACTTGGAAGCATCTGTCATCAGTTTACTTCTTTAGGTAAACGATTCTCTCAGATAAGTGGTCTTCTTACATCAACTAATTAAGAACATGGCTGTCCAACGATTTAGAATGATTTACAAAGGAAAACTTCGATGTGTCATCTGGAAGGCCAGAGGAGTTCCTCGCAAGCGTGTGGAGTTTCATTACTTTATTCTGGATCGTGAGATCGATGTTGCTTTTCTTTGTGAAACTCACCTCAAGCCTATCCACGACTTCAAGTTACCTGGATTTTGTGTTTACCGGAAAGATAGAATCTCTGCAAATACGACGAAGAATGCTTTTGGTGGAGCTGCGATCATCATTCGGAAAGGTATTCTCCATCAAGAAGTTATCACCAATTCCTATATTGGCATGGAGGCGGCCTCCATCATGGTGAACGATGTCTCCCTTGGTAAAGTGAAATTGGTAACAATCTACAATTCGCCAAAGCATACCTTTCTCTTCAATGAACTTGATGAGCTTCTCGCTGGAGACATCCCAGTGACACTAGCTGGTGACCTAAACGCCAAACATCCAAGCTGGAATTCAAAATCGCTCAATCAAAACGGCGCCATTCTCTATAAGTACCTGCAAGCCCAAGATGATGACTTCGCTGCTGGACCTGTGGAGGACACCTACTACTGCGACCACTCCCCTGTTAGTGACGTTTTGGACATCTCACTGATGAAAGGTTTCTTCAAACCGCACAATATCATCACGGTTGATGACCTTTCTTCTGACCACAAGCCTGCGGTGCTGAACTTCGACAATGTTGACATCAATCTCAGAGAAGAATTCAAACATCAGCAAGAGTGGAAGCTCTTCAAAAATATTCTCAAGGACGATGATTGTTGTCTCGGTGGTGCAAACTGTTCAGAGGACATCGTTCAGCGAGTTGAAGACATCACCAGACGTATCGACAGTGCCTTAGAAGCTAGTGTCCAATCAACGGAGAATAAACCTCCTCATCGTATCCAACTTACTTCTGGAATCCAACGCCTTATTGCCGAAAGAAAAAGGACCCGTAGGCTGTGACAAAGATATCGTGAACCTTGGCTCAAAACCAAATACAACAGGCTGGTGCGAAGAGTGCAAGAAGGGATAAAAGAGCTTCGAGACGCTAGGTAGAATGCCAAACACAAAAGCTTGTCGGCTCGCGACAATTCCATTTGGAGTATGGTAAGAGCTTTGCAGAAGTAAAGGAATGATGTGCTTCCTCCACTCCGTACCCCACAAGGTGATTCTGTGCAGACTGATAAGGACAAGGACCAGATCATTGCAGACTCACTGAAGATGCAGTTTGTTACTCCTATCAACGATAAGCCCGAGAGCCAAATCATGTCTCAGCGTGTGGAAGAAGGTATTGTCAACTTTGACGTAGTCCCGCAACATTTAATGAAGATCAATTAAAATGCCGGAGAGATCGCCACCATCATAAGGAAACTGAAAAATAAGAGGGCTCCAGGAAGAGACAAGGTGACCAATAACGCCCTGTTGAATCTCCCGAAGAATCTTATTGATGACCTCACTAATCGTTAGCAATGGCTGAAAATTTTCATTTAACCCTGTGGCTTGGAAGCAATCTATTGTGTTGAGTATCCCCAAACAGGGGCAAAATCCTGCAATTTCCGTGAGCTACCGACCAATTAGCCTGCCACCTTCGATGTCTGAAGTGTTGGAGAAAACAATCCTCGTCAGATTCCAAGACCACTGTCTAGCAAATGACCTTTTTCGGGAAGAGCAGTTTGGCTTTCGTGCTGCCCACTCTTGTCAGATGCAGATATGGAGGCTCGATGAAGACCTAAGCACCCCCCTGAACCTCTCCAGGTACGGTGGGGTGGTATTTCTTGATGTCAGTAAAGCTTTTGACCAAGTGTGGCATGACGGCCTTGTCTACATAATTATTAGAGACGGGTTACCTGCTGATTTGATTTTGATGGTGAAATTCTTTCTTGACGACAGATCCTATCAAGCCAAAGTTGGAGAAAATCTTTCCACGCTCCGTGTTGTAAAGGCCAGTGTCCCTCAGGGTTCTGTCCTCGGGCCTGTGCTATTTAATTATTTTGGACATGATTTCCCGAAACCCGATAATTGTAATTTGTATTTCTATGCGGATGAAACTGCCATTATGACATGGGCACACAAGCCGACTCACGTTACCACTCGGTTGCAGTGCGCATTGAAGCAGTTCGAAGAATGGTTTAACTGCTGAAAGTTGAACCATAATGTGTGAAAGTGCAAGGCTTTATACCTCAATAGGAAGCTCAAGCGTCTCCCAGATTCTACTATTCTGTTCAATAAGAAATTGGACTGGGTGGACAACTACAAGTATCTGGGTGTTATCATTGACTCAAGACTCTCGTGGAACCAGCATTATGTCTTATGCTCTGAACAAAGCGAAGAGGGCTAAATACAGTATCATAGCTCTCATGGGTAGCAACAGCGCCTTCAGCATTCACAACAAGCTATTTCTGTACAATTCGATTATCCGGATTTTACTCCTCTATGGCATGCCTGCGTGGGCGAATATCTGTAAAACCAGATGGAGTGAACTACAGTCGTTTTAGAATGTTACCCTGAGGTCCACTGCCCAGCTTGGCAGCAGGACGGTGAAAAACCAATCCATCCACTTGGATTTAAACATGGTCCATATCAGAAAGTTTATACAGGACCTCCTTTTGATTATGATACAGAAGATGAAGACTCACTGCAATATAATTGTGAATGGGATACTGAAGGACTCATTGAATATGAACTGGCATACGAAGTATCGTAAACCGAATCACGTTCTTGACGTCACTTTTGAAAATACACTACTGTTTATAAAAATCGCAACACCCTGATGGAATGGTCTAATCCATATGCAATTTGCAATATTTGCATACAATGGGTCAGAGTATAAATGATTAGATTTTCAGAGTAATTGCTTGAAAGAACACCATGCCTCGACGACGACGAAGGGTACCATATCAACAGCTGACAGACTTTGAAAGAGGACGCATCTTTGGTCTGCGTGAAGCGGGATGGTCGTATCTTGACATTGCTGCTCGTGTAGGACGTAATGCAACGACAATTATGCGTGCATGGAGGCAGTGGAGCGAAGAGAACAGGGCACACCGAAGATCAGGCTCAGGAAGACCCAGCACGACGACACCGCGAGATCACAGACACCTCTATCGTATGTGTGTAACAGATCGTACAGCCACTTCCACAGTGTTAGCACAACAGTGGGGTGCTACAGTAGGCAGGACAATGTCTGCTAGCACTGTACGACGCCGTTTGATTTCCAGAGGATTGATGTCACGAGTACCATTGTTAGGGATTCCTTTGACTCAAAACCACCGGCGCCTCAGGTTGAAATGGGACCATCAACACCAACAGTGGTAGCTGAATGGCAACAAGTTGTGTTTTCGGATGAGTCAAGGTTTAACTTGCAGCACCATGATGGCAGGATACGAGTCAGAAGACATCGTGGCGAGCGCGACCTTCCAGAATGCATCTTGCAGCGTCATTCAGGACAAACGCCAGGGGTGATGGTGTGGGGTGCAACCAGTTACCATGGCCGTTCCCATCTGATCAGAATCCATGGCAATCTGAACAGTGACCGGTACATCAGGGAAGTTGTGCAACCCGAGGTCATCCCCTTCCTGCAGAACCTTCCAGGCGCTATATTCCAACAGGACAATGCCCGACCGCATGTGGTCAGAAATGTCCTCGCCTTTTTCCAAGCACATCAGATGCCCTTGTTCCCCTGGCCTGCTCGTTCACCAGACATGTCCCCAATCGAACATGTGTGGGACAGGGTTGCTCATTGATTGGCTCGTCAGACTCCTGCAGCAGCAACTGTGGATGAACTGTATACCCGTGTAGACAGAGCATGGCAGGACATTCCCCAGGCCCTTATTCAGAGCTTGTTTGACTCAATGCCACGACGTTTAGAGGCTGTAATTGCATCCCACGGTGGTTTCACCCGATACTAATGTGACAATAAAACGCATTGTATTGACCTGAAAATCTAATGGTTTCTTTTCTGAACCTGATATGCAAATGCTCCAAATTTAATGCAGATTGGGCTATTCCATCAGGGTGTTGCGATTTTTATAAACAGTAGTGTATTAGCAACGTCTCTGTCTCGGAGTACTGGAAGATGTGATAATCTTCTTTCTCCTTATATTTTTTTTTATTTTCGTTTGTATTTTGTTTCTGACAATTGTCAATGTTATTTTCTTTTTTGTACAATATGGAAGACCGCTTGGGTTGGTTAGGCTTCTTGACTACCTCAATGCATTTCATGTGGAATTTATTCTGGTTCGATGAGCTTTGTGAAAGCGCTGCTTTCGTCCCATCTTAACAAATGTACACTTCACTGTTCAATTGTCGATTGCCGTTTCAGTTCGTCGTTTACAAAATGATTACCTACGGTTTCTCAGACAATCTAATTGCTCTGGTTCGCTCCTTCCTTTCAAAGAGGACTTTTCGT
>JAHWFO010030153.1:3546-22582 GCA_023313115.1 Rhysida immarginata
GTAAGTTGTGGAAAAAGAAAATAACTTATTATGTATTTTAATATTGTAATGGCACATTAGGCTAATCATTTGTAATTCTTTGTGATCTAAAACAATTAATTTTGATTACATTGTATTTGAAGTTGCTGTGGTTTGTAGTTAATTTGTGTTAATAATAATAATAATAATAATAATAATAATAATAATAATAATAATAATATGCTTTTCGTAGAAACTTTTCATTTTATCCACTTGGTGATTACTTATTTTACAATAATGAAGTTTATCGTAGTTACTCTCTACTGCTGAATTTTTACCAATGTGATATTTGTCAGTGTACTTTGATGGTTAATAATGCTTTTGTAAGTAAGCAGTAAGAGTTGTTCACTTATTTTTAAAAGCTTTTCAAACAAACTTTAAACCTTTGGGAATCTTTGCATTCCTAAGAAAGATTTATTTAACTTCATTGAAAAAATAGAACATAAGTTTATGTGTTGTGTTCAACAATGGCTGATAGATGTAATTTTGGATAAAAAATTAGAGGAAGCTTTATTGCAGACCCAGTGTGATTTTGTAATAATGTGACATTACTGCAATAATGATACATATTATTTGCATTTAATTTGAATAATAAAAATCAACAGAAAATGAAAAGAATACTTCACAGATAAGTAATGAAATTACAATTAATGGCAATAATTGTTTGTTAAAATTTGTTTTTACTAAATGTTTAGTAACAATTTGAAATTATTTTTGATTTTTATTAATGTTAATTTTGCTAATGTTTATTAGGGACACATTATTTCGTGCATACTTGATGCTAATTTAATATCTTTTATTTTTGTAGTATTTTATATTGTCTTAAAAACATTTGTTATATAGTCTCATTAATGCTTGAAAACCTTTTCTTGCTTTTAATCTTTGTCAAATTAATTTTTAAAGGAAGTATGAACCTAAAAATTATGTACATCAAACACAACAGTTACAAAAGGCATTCAAAACAATATTTTTATTTTAAATACTTAATTTACAATCTGCTGGCCTAATGTTACAATATAATTTTGAGAGCACATACCAAAATTATATTTTAACATTAGGCCAGCAGATTGTAGGTTTTGTATTTAAAATACCTATTAATAGTGTTTTGAATGCCTTTTCTAATCGTTGTGGTTTATGCACATAATTTTTAGGTTTTCCTTAATTATTGTTATCCTATGCTGTTATACTATGTTTATTAAATTAATTTTTTGTTTAATATGTTAAATATTTATAAACTTGAATGTTTGAATACTTTCATATCCTGTTTTTTAATTGTCTTTGTAAGAAATAGATACATTGTTAATAAAATTGTTATAAAATGAATGAAAATTTGTGAGATTTTTTGAATATTTCTAATTTTTTGTTTTAATTTGTTACACAAGGATATGCATTATTTGTTAATAACTTATTTCCATTCCATTAAGTTTCTCGTAAAGTTTATTTTCTTAAAATATAAAAATTTTAAAAATTTTTATTAAAAGAATTATTATTTAAAATTAAAATTAACGGCATCTATAGAAGGAAGGGAACGGGGGAGGGGGAGAAGAGAAAGGAGTGTGACATCATTTGAAACTGATCATGGTGACCTCACTTGCGAGTAGCCGTTGATTTCACTACACATTTATCTAGAGGACGCATATAACACGTTTGCTATGGGAAAATTCGAAAATGCCAAGTATCCTTATTAATGGTCTCTGGGCTATCATTTCTCTCAGAGAACATTTCTCTCGACAAGTTTTCCGGTGATAAAAGCGTCCCCAACGTTGTTTCCCGGCCGCGACAAGCGTTTCAGCCATGTAGGACGCAACCACATTGTTAGCAGAAGTGGCGGACTGAATGGGTCAGTGAACTTTCATAATTGAATGCAATTGTTTGTGCTGCTTGACGTTAATAAGTAGTGGACTTTGCATCCAAATTTTCTCAGCTACTAATGTACCCGGTGGCTGATACAATTAACATTAGCCACATTTACTGAGCTTTAAGTACTATTTATGTATTTAGTAGCATCCCGGACTGTGAGGTAAAAGGGAAGAAAAACTGGGTAACTAAACTATAAAAGATATTTCAGAGACAAGTGTTACAAAGCAAGCCACAGAAAACCGGAGCTCTTGGAAGGCCAACAGACCCGAGGTTGAAACTGTGTAGTGAAAACTAAAACTAAGATTGATTATTAATATAAAATTGGTTTATGCATTTCTTTAAATGAACGCTTGTTGTAAGGCCAGAAGTAGAAGTACAGAGGTAAACGACAGATCGAATCTCCAACGGCAGAGCATTCCACAGGGATAGAGCAGAATACGGAAAACTTCTAGATTTTAAGAATGACACAATAAACGGAATCTCAAACAAATATCTTCAAGTTTGTCGAACATGGGTATTAGACTTAAGCCAGTGCCTAATGAATATCGCAGAATGTTTATCATGCCGAAGAGCTTCGGCTGCTTTGGTGGTTAACGCCACTTTCATTATTGTCGTGACATTAAGTAAATTAAAATTCAAACGATTCTACGCCATTGAATCCAGTCTACCCAAACTGAAGGCTGCCCGAATAAGCTTGTTATATGCATCAGACAGTCTTTTGTGATTTACTGAGGAAGTGGATAACCAGAATAGAGCTTTTTAAGTAAACTGGGCCACTATCACAACCGAGATAAACTGACGCTTCTGACTATTGTCAAAATAGATCTAAGTCTTTTGACCAAATAGGACTTACGATGAAGAGAAATTATTAACTGGTCGATATAAACATTGAATTTCAGACTAGTGTCAAAGATTAATACCCAGTATCCTAATAGTAGAGGAAGAGTTCTCATCTTTAAGTAAAATTTGTATATTTGCTTTATCCTCATTTAACCTTAGACCTCTACTGGAATCTGCCAGATAGGTCAAATCATGCTAAGTAGTTCAGTAACTTCATTCTGCTCATGTGGTGGATAGTTAACAAATAAGATGTTATTGTTGACATAGCTGACAACCCCTGGAGGATCCCTCATTTGGATTCTTTAAAGACCACTTAATAATAACCAATGTAATTTAAGCAGTCCTGATAATAATCACGCAATAGAGTAATATATCCTTGTGAAACCCCCCAAAGCTTATGTTCGTAAAAAAACTGGGGTCAATATATAGTCCCATAGGCCTTGGAAATGTCTGTTTGAACAATAATGAAGTAATGATGTTGATCACAGTCTCAATGGCATTCATTTAAATCTGTAAAGGAATCCAAATCACTTTATGTCCAGGGCGAATACCCTTTTGTTGCATAGGAATCTTATTTCATAAAACCACCATGTGCTGAAAAACGAATTTTTCGATTATTTTCGGAAACGGAGATAACTCGGATATCGGGCGATAATTAGAAATACTAAGGGGGCAACTCTTTAAATATGGGATTTACCTTGACCATTTTAAGGGCTAACGGAAATTCCCTGATTTTAGCAATTAATTGACACAAAGAAAAAATCATCATGTAGTCGGTTAGAATTGTAGAATCTTATCGGTAAAAGAAAATGGAAAAATGGTTCCTCTAATTTTAACAGTTCATACAATTTTTAAAAAGAAATGACTTTACCCCCACTCAAAATTATTTTATTAGGCTGGGGGAGATTCGTTGGGTTATTCCCCCAGTCTAAGTATGTCTCATATTCCTCACAGGATAGCGTGGGAGCCTGAATCGTACACGTATGTCGGATAAGTTACCATATATGAGTCGATCTGGTAAACCAAGTTTCTAAATCCTTTCTTTTAACCTCCCGATTTTCATGTTTGAAATTTATTTTGCTTGCTTGTAAGCTTGATAGGATAAATAATGCATATGTTGGACATAATCGATGTTAACTGTCTGTTTAAATGACCATATAATAAAAAAGGGCATCGTTCCACCAGTATTTGCTCATTTTGGCTCCCTGCCTAACGATCTTACACTGAAAGCCAGCTGCCAAAGCGGCCTTAGTGACAACGGCATTACTGTAATCCAGTAACACATTGACAGCATCAATGAAGTTTATATCTTGGTAAGTGAAAGAATCTAAATTCTTTCAGAAATTATCTTTACTAAATTTTTGGTAGGTCAGTATTATTCTCAGTCGCGATTTTTCAACAAATAAACGATCACTGGGAACGTTCAGGGTGACACAAATAACTTTGTGGTCTAACTTCGGGAGTGTAAAATATTTTTGGTGGGGACACGGACCATGTCTCCAAAATGTATATATGGTCAATAAGAGTCGAGGAAACATTAGTAACACGTGGAATATTAGTAACATTAGTAGATTGAAAAATAATCTGTTTCACTTTCAAGGCTGACGTGCATGCCACCAGAGTACATAAATCACTTGAGCATGGACAGCATTACAGTAAAAGTTGCCAACAACGATGTTCATATTCCGATCATCGAGGTAGCTAATCACTTCGATGCAAGCATCCATAGAAATATGAATTGGACGGTAAATGAGCATGAGCAAAAATCTCTTCATGCCTATATGACATTTACTAGTGAGATGCTCCATAACATCCACTTGATCGGTCGTGAACATGTCAGTTTTGATATTAGCAGCCACATAGATCAACACTCCCCCTCCCCGAATAAGACGGTCAGCTCGATAAATATTATAACCAGGAATAGCAATTGTAAAAACAAAGAGTAATCAACTAGGTTTCCGTAATACTACAAATGTCGACGTATTTTTCCAGTAGTAACACTTGAATGTCGTCAATTTTCGGAAATACAGATCGCGCATTTAGCTGAAGTATCTTAATATCCTCAAATTGGGTAGATATATTGGGCTGGGGCGTACTAGGCCTCCCCATTGCTCTCATAGTAGCTCTAGTAGTCAGAATTGAACTGAGGATTGGAACCGTAAAAAGGCCTGCTGGAAATCCCTGTCGACCAGTGATTCTCATTAAGGCTATTCTCTAATCATCAGTCTCACAAAAACATACGGGTAGACTGAAAACACGTCGTGTGGTCCAACTCCCGCACTGATCCACCTGGCACGCCAGGACAGTGCATCTTAAAAATTCCCGAAGGGTATTATGATAGTTGTAGGGATGTTGTTGAGGTGCTCGTTAAGTTAATTCCATTGAAAGAACAGGCTTTTTACAAAACCAATCTAGTGATATTCAAATTATGTTCTCTTAGAAATTTAGCCAACGTGGTACAGTTGCATTTATTGTTAATATTCCTAAGTCGCAGCCGTATAGTCCTACGACTCTTGACTGTTTTAGACAAAGAGCCCACATCCCAGCGCTGTTCTGTTTTCATTGATTTAAGTTCTATTGTAGGAGCTCAACATGGGCTTTCAAACTATCCTGTCCAAGCTGTGAAAAGCTCTCTGTGTGAACCAAAACTTATGCTAGGCAGTGAAAGCAAATGAACTTAAGGCCAAAAATACGCTAAGACACAGATTTATCAGTATTGCCTAATAAAAAATTTTTTACGAACAAGTAAAATAAAATTAATGTTACACTCTAACACGAGGGTAACGGGTAAGTGCGTAGACCCAAAGAATTAAATATAAAGTCAGTAAAATGTCAAACCGGTTGGGTTAACAGTCATAAAAATTATTATGAAGGATATACTCATGTCGCACAAAAATATACACAAGGAGAAACAATTACAAAGATTCTTACGCTATCGTAATTTAACTGCAATTGATGGCGGTTAACATTTCTAACTAAATAAATAATTTGCCTAAACTCCAAGAAGATTAGATGTAAGCTTATCATAGTCTTTCTAAGAGAGCAGCTCATCTCGCTTAAGATTCTTGTTATCAATCCAAATATTATCTACTGCTGAAAAAACCTTCATAGTTTCATACTGGCATGAAGAACCGTCTAATGGACAACAAGGCGACTTGCCTATTATAACTAAAATGTCGGGGCAAGGAGTTTTAGGCTCCGCTGTGGGCGGCAACTATAATGAAAAAAACAAAACAGACAATAAGAAGGTTAGCTACGCGCAACTTGGAGTTAATGGTAGCTGTCATGGAGAAATAAGCTATACTTAAGAGTACGCAGTGGAAGAACCTTAAGTGACAGTGCACGGAGTTAAATTTGCATTAATGAATGTTTATTCAGTGAACAAAATGTTACGAAAAACTTAAACATAAACCAAGGTATAAAATTATTTGCAACTTGCAAAAACAAAAACAAAAATTTTAGCAATTTTAGCTAATTAGCCAACTCCAGACTTAGGGGCTAAAACTTAACAATCATTATACCAAAAGTAATAAGATAAACATATGCAATAAAACAAATTCTTCTTAAATGCAAAAATATAAGCTTAGCACAAAATCCAATTAAACAGATACGTAAGCATAAGACAATAACAAAGTCATATCACCTACATGACACATATCAATATTTTTTTTCAACAAGCGCAAACGTTATTCACAACAAAGTAAGCAAGTATTCATTGACTAATCAAAGCAGAATAATAATCATATCAATTAATACACCCTCGAATTCATAAAGCATGGGCTAAGATCAAATCACAATATCCATTCATAGGTAAAAAAATTTATTCAGTTAATTTTTTCTAACCCGGCTAAGAAAATGTTGACTACGTGATGTAACTAAACTGTGTCCCTACGGATAGAAACACACTTATATCCGTATAGACGTACGAAATATGCATAAAGTTATATTGGAAAGAAACTTAAAGGATTAGAAATTAAAAGGAAATCGATGGTAATTAATTAAAAAAAAAGGCATTGAACAATTGAGCTGACAAGGTATGAATGAACACAATGAGAGGGCTAAATAATAATAAATTAGATTTGATAAGAAATATAGCAATTAAAGCGGCTATTTTCATTTATGTAAAACATTTCTCAAATATTCGAATTTATTCACATTGGCAATTTACTTTAAACTTGAGAGAAGGGTTAAGAACCACCAGGAAATAAAAGCAACCGGGGGGGGGGGGGAGAGATTCGCGATAGGAAGGGATGGGAAAAGAGAACAAAGGGGGTGGAAGAAATTCGGAGAAATAGAAAATAAATCTTTCAAGACAGAGACAGAGAAAAGTGACACAGAGAGATGTAAGATAGATTGGGAGTAGAGTTTTTGCCGAGTAGGGTGTGAAAAGTGCTCTTCTGCGAGCTGGAACCACGACGACGGCAGCCGAGATCGTTTCAGCCAGAACGAGTCGATGGCATCGCAGTAACCAGCTCCAGGATCAAAGACGGGGCGTCCGAGCAGCCACCGAACCGAGAGCGGCGGCTAATGTGAGGCACCAGCGAACGGATTGTTTGGAAGGAGCAGGGCCAACATCCATAAGCTGAATCTTTACATAGCGTAAGCGCTATTACTTGGTGGGACAGGACGGGGTGAGAAGGCATTTCTTGTGGGGTCTAAACAAGACGATTCTCAAGTCCTGAGCCGGTAATAGTGTCCAACACATGGGACGGATTCAGTGAACCTGGTGCAACGACTGCAAAAGACCAGTGAAGCAGGCCAGCGAAAGGTCAAAGAAGCAACCACGGCCGAGCCTACACGGGGACAACCACGACGAGAGATCAGCAGAGCAACAGCTGAAGAGACAGCGGCAACGAAACCTATGCACAACGGTAGCAGTATTGTGTGAAGTCAAGGTACTGTGTAATTTTAATTGGGCCAAACGCGAGTGTAATATCATTAGAGAGAGAGCTGTATTGAAATTTCATTATCAAATGTAATTGTTGGAATAGGGACAAATTACGATTGACTACGCAAGAAACTTTAATTATATTTAGAGAACTCTATAATTAGTGTAATTTTTTTTGGTTAAAAAGGGGGACCTTTTGATTTAACCAGTATTTTGCCAATTGATATTTAATCATTACAGGTGCGACTTTAAATTGTTTTTAGTTGTTTTGATTAATTCATAGCTATCATTAAGATTAAGTTTTAGTTTTATCGATCCCTATATGTTGCATTAATTAACGAATGTTGTTTTGTAAAGTAAAGATTAGTTGCTCATTGTGGTCAAATAAATTGTCAGCTATAAAGAGGGGGAAATATTAATATGAAATAAAAAAGGGGAAGGAATAGAATTTCAGAATCATATACTATACGATTATGGGGATGGAATCTATTTTTGACAATTACTGGGTAAATGGAACTATTTAAATTGACTACGATGCGCATGAATTATATGTGTGATCTTGAGTAAGCATTGAGTTGGTTACCTGGTATAACTTATAATCGTCTAGATCGCCAAGGTACTGTCATCACAGGTAGGCGATAAGTTGTAAATTAAGACGGCCAATGAATCGACGGGACAGAGTAGTAGTTTGCCCTCCATTAATTTTAAACAGACTACCTTCTACGAAAGAACCGTCACAAAACAATAGACCTTAAATCTGATTAGGTTAACAAAAATATACACTGAGTGGCCAAAATATTATCACCAACCCTTAATACAGTGTTGGGCCACCTTTCGCTCTTATTACTGCTTGCAATCTTCGGGGCACGGAATCTATGAGATGTTGGTAGGCTGTAGGAGGTTGGTGCAGGTTGACCAACTCTGAAAAACAGCGCCTTCTAATTCCTGCAGATATGATGGTGCTAGATCCCGCTGCCTGATGGCCCGTTCGATCTCGTCCCACAAATTCTCAATGGGGTTGAAATCTGGAAATTGTGGAGGCCAGCGAAGCAAGGTAAACTCTCTGGCATGTTCTTTGAACCATCTGAGGATGATGCCAGCCTTATGACAAAGAGCATTGTCCTGCTGGAAGTATCCATCCCCGTCAGAGTCCACCATTAATATAACGGGATGTACTTAATCTGCGACAATACTTAAATAATCTTGGGCATGCACACGTCCGTGCAAAGGAATCAAAGGACCCAAACAATACCAAGAAAACATCTCCCAAACCACAATATTGACGCCACCAGCTTGAAGTGTTATGTGCTGCAGGTGAGGTTCATGCTTTTGTGTTGTTTTCTCCATATTCTAATCCTGCCATCTGCATGATGCTTTTGAAATCCTGACTCATCGGACCACATGACCCTTTTCCAGTCATCTACTGTCCAATCCTTGTGCTCCTTGGCGAACAGGAGACGTCTGCTCTTGTTCAAGGCTGACAGTACAGGCTTTTGAACTGGTCGTCGGCTTCCATAACTTAAATGGTGTAATGAGCGGCGAACAGGTCATTCAGAGTCGGTCACAGTTTGTCCTTGATTAAGATTTGCCGCTATTTGACACATTGTTGCTCTTCTGTCGCCCTGAACAACTCTGGCCAATCTCCTTTCAGCTCGAGCATTGACGACGTTGAGAGCCGGTTTTTTGCTTGGTAGTCCACTCTCTGTAAACATTAATAACTGCTGCTCTTGAACACTTCACAAGTTCAGCTGTTTTGCTGATACTGGTTCTGACACTGCACGCGCCGACGATCCTCCCGTGTTCAAACTCAGTTAAATCATGTTTATTGCCCATTTCGTCACAAAAAACACAGTGCAACTGATGGTTCACCTCACCTGCATTCCCTCTATAGCTATCTAGCCCTCTAGTGGCAGCACTGTAACACAATAGCTCATTTGCCTAAAACTGTCAGGTGGTCATACTAGTTTGGCCACTCAGTGTAAGTCTTCATATGATAAAGTAGGCTACAGTCACAAATATGGAATTAAGTCGAAGCAAATATCATAGTATACATGAAAGCACAAAAGTCCTTGAGTAAAGTCACAATTATCAGTAATTACAACTTTGAATAGTGCACTAACAAATGCATACACAAGTATTTTGTCCAATAGGCCTTAAATAGATCTTGATTGTAAAGCAGTTCTTAAAACAGAGAATCTTAACAGCTATGGGCTGAAATAAATTAAAACCCAAAGTAGAATGCTATTGTTGCATAAATACATATGCTAAAATGCAAATTATAACTAGGGCATAAACTAGGCATCCAAACAAATGCCTTACGTACACACACATCTATCGCAAACATTTTTTTTCACACAAAACGAAAGCTTAATCTTCTTTCTTTATTTTTCCCACACACACACACAAACACACACACACTTCACTAATCCATTGACAAGAAAGCCAGATAACCCACCACTCGATGCAACTTCGCCGATCGTTGGCTTTTAAATTAAAGTGAAGCCCAGGTCGCAATGACTGTAGGCGATGAGCCCCTAAGGCCAAGATAAGATAATTCCGCACTTCTTGATAAGATAATTCCCGAAAGGATACTTTAATTAATCGGGTATTAACCCCTACAAAGAGATGTGCACTTATTACATTATAGCAGCAGTCCAGCACATATAGTTGCTATCTCTCCGGAAGCCTTGTTTCTAACGACGATAACGACGGGACACGTGGCTGGCATTTTTCCTTCGCCGGCAAGCAATTCTCAGCCGTCACGGCTTCACTGCACGGCCGAGATAAATCCAACGATGCAGTACTCGAATTCGTCTCGCTCTCTGCCGTGGCTATGTGTTGAAGCCTTTTTCAATTGAAAAGTAATCCCGGTTCCCATTCTCCACTCCTTGCCAAGGAAACCATTCCTTGATACCTTTCCTCTTGCGAGCTCTCTCTCTTTCTTTTTCACCTGTTGCCTTCAACCATCCCGCGCTCGAATCCTCTCTCGTTTGCTGATTGGGGCGGGCGTGTCGACGTTTTTCCTGATGCGGATGACGTCGCTCTCCTTTCCATTACGAATGGTAAAATATTCGAGAGTGAAAGTGAGCGTTTGCGTCTTCGGAATTCACGATTGAGTTTGAATTCTGTGACAGTAGCATTAAATTAGAGGGATAGGCGATTACGAGATGCGGCGCAGTGGCATTTAAAATATTTTTGTTTCTCTTTAATACTGGAAGTGGGGCATAAAAGAGAGAATTGTGGAGTTACCTTGAACCGTGGGCTGATGTAGTCTATGCTTTCCACAACGAAGACCAGTATGATCCTAGGAACTGTAAGGGTCTGGTTTACTTTATCTTCTTTACCATAACCAAATAATTAGTAAATGACTGCGCCATCCGACTACTATCGGAAAAAATGTAAAATAACTAATTACCAATTAATATTTAAACCCATTACCGAATCTTACATAGTAATTCTGCCAGACAAGTCCTTGCCAAGAAGGGCGAGAAAGAATGAGGGACTCAAGTTTTTGATTAACAATAACAATGAAATTTAATCATAAAAAAAAATAAAATGAAAATAAAATGAAGATTAAAATGTTAGTTTGCTCTAACTTGATTACGTTACAGTAATAATGAATCTGAACCATAGTATAATCAACCAAATGTAACTAAGGAGATTTTATAAAAAGGAACCACTTTTTCATTGCCAAAGAGAAAATATAGATCATACATACTCTTTTGACGATTCAAATGGTCTTGCTTCGTTGGGATTTGGGCTCGTTGATCTTCTGCCGATGTTTGGGGCTCAAATGGGAATCTTCGAACATGATTGTGTCATTTTTTAGGACAATACTAACTGAATTTTACGGGAAAACTTCATTATTTAAGTTGGGTCGCAACTTTTATATCTTTCATTAAAAAGTCTTGGTTATTGAGCAAAATTAAAGTTATAACTTCTCCATCATGAATGTAATAAAAGAAAATAAAGAATGAAACTGAACAAATTTAGTTGTTCCCTTCATGACGGACGCCCATGAGCCGGACATGGATAGCAAAAGGGTTGCTATCAGTTGGATTACAAAGATCCAACCTCGTCACTTACGCTTCAGTATGCCCGCACATGAGAGGGCAGAAATTGGAAAAAGCCGCTGGTGTTCTGGATGGTGTAAGATCCCAGAGAACACTGAATCTCTTAAAATTACAAGTTCCCTCATTCGAGAAGGGGTTTGGAAACGACCAATCAGCATTTGATTATATCGTCAGAGATCTGAAATTTTGAGGTTCAATCATAAGGTCAAAAATGAAGCTAAAAGCTTGTTTCTGGACTCTTGGATAGGCACCAAGTTGCCTGGCATCCACCTGCAAGGGAATGGTGTTGTCGGGGAGAGGGTCATTAATCTGCTTTCTGCTGCTCTTAATTGTTGTTGGGGGTAAACTTCCTCCTTAGATGCTTTAACCTCACCCCCGAGATTCGCTCTTCTTTTACAAGTCCTCTCGCTTTCTATAAACAGTCATAACTTATAGAGAGTTCTAGCTGCCTCAAACAGAAGCATCAATCCCTAATGACTTATCCCACAGGTCCTTTCATCGTTGTCCAGAAAAAAGGGCTGAATGCTGAGAGCATTCCACACGCAAGCAATAAACAAACTTGAGAAGAGAGGGAGACATTTCATCAGACAAAAAAGAGATTCTAACTTACAACAAAAGTATCTATCCAATTCTAGAAATTTAATAAAAGAGGGATAAATTCTCTTCTGTAACTCGTCTTTAGTTCAATAACGCTCAAATAAACAATTAAATGCTGGTAATAAGCAGAAATAAGAACAAATTAATATTCAGAATGCTAATCTGATTTGAATAAGAATGAATATAAACTGGGACTCCACATTGCCCCCTTCTTTTAAGAAATGGCTTTCCTCTGAAACCATTTCTTCCTACTTCCTCATTGTCTTCAGCCTGCCTCTGCTTCAGAATGTTGTCGCAAGAGCAGCATGATTGCCTTTGGACCATGATGAAAGCTATCTTACTATATAAAATGATTATTATGTGATCTTTAAAATAATTGTTAGGGTAGGTGTACCAGTAATTGACAGTTTAAGACATTACCGTGAAACGAAATTATATACAAAGATCAAAATGTATGTTGAAACTTTTCTAGTTATACCATTAAATTGTAAATATAATGCAGAATGTGCCAATCTCTAAACAATTAATATATCTTTAAAAGCTATTAAATTATTAAATTTTTGCCTAACTAATACATGAATCACCAGTAATTAACAGTTAATACACCAGAAGTTGACAAGCAGTTTCACCAGTAATTGACAATATTTTAATTTTACATTTTTATTATATATTTTTTACAAAAAAAAATAAACAACATTTCAAAGTAGCTGATGAAATCAAGCATTTTTAAGAATGTGTAAAGTACATAAACCTAACTAAAATTGTGAAACTGAAGTTGTTCATTTAGATCATTTATTTTTTTTTCCTTTGAAATAATAAATAAAATCAGTCCACTCCCAAGTAGAGTGTAAGGACTATAGAAAATGAAGGTGTTTTCCAGTAGTGCAATATCATCTGATCTTGACCACAAATTATTCATAGAAAACCTGATTTTTGTCGATTGTTCTCCTACTTGAAAAATTCATCCAATTCATCCTATGCTAATCCTTATCATAGTAAACAGAATACCAATAGTAGTTTTCTTCTTGGAAGCTAACTTGTCCTGGGCTATCTGTTGCTAGTCTCTATGACAAGATTCAGGACCAACAAAAAAGAATCGGCAAATAGGGCCTAGAAGATTTATGTCAAAGTGGATGCTCGACAAATTGACAGTCAAGTTCTTTTAATTGACACACCCAGGTCAATTAATGGCAATTAAGAAGTTACACTTAAAACTAACATGTTTCCTTTATTATTACCATGCATTTAATATCACATTAGTATATGTTTATTCATTTTTTTAAACACAGAAATTATCAATACATATTGTGACACTACATATCTGGGATCTAGTAGTTGTCAGTGGATTAAAACAGTTAACACATTGATCACCTGAAATTCTGTTACTATAAGAATTATTGTCCACTGATCACACAAAAAGGTTCAGGTAAAATTAATAACAAATATTGCATAACATTCATTAAATAAATTCAAGTAATCAAACCCCCGCATAATGGTTCATGACAGGATTTTTCCGACTTGGTAAGGCATTGAACAATCAACATGTGTTTGCAGCCATAATAAAGAGGATAGTTCCTAGTTTTTTTACTGTTCTAGGATGCCTAATACATTGTTTACTACGAGGTGTCCCTTTTCTTGCCTTGTTATTTTATTAGAAGCCTTTAAATCGTGAATTGTCAATTACTGGTACATCTACCCTATATAATAGCAAATAAGTTTGTAATAGAAAATACAGGAGAGTGACTACGTAATGATTTTTGGAAAATAATCAAAGCTTAGAAATATTCATGACAATTATGGATAACATAGGCATTACTAAAAGATAGGATTCATAATGATTATAGTAAATAATAAATAGAATACAAGGTTCCAGTTAAAAAATAGTAATGAATAAGATTTTTTTAAAAGTATCAGATTAACCTTCTCAATAACCTGTTTCAGGTAGGACTGGAGAATAATAACTATTATAAAAATTAAATTTATGTGTCACATGTGATCGTAACATATTAATCATGAAAGGTAATTTAACCACACACAGTTCTGTCACTTTTCCACGAAATTTCAAAAAAAAAAGTTCTTAAAATATAACATGGACACTTTAAAAACTAGCAACTTGGTCAATAAAAGAATGCAAAACTTTATTGATATTGACCCTTTGTTGCCTACATGAGGACTTAAGTAAAAAATTTAATATTGAAGAAGAGAGTGAATAGGAGTTTTATAAATGCACCTTTTACAAATTTAAACCACTTGTTAACATCAGGTCCATCTGTCTTAAGTCACTAAATCAGTCTGCTGAATTTAATGTTCACCAATCTGTTGCACACACTATTTAACGAACTGTCACTGGTTCATTTGTAACTGTTCACTATTACCTTCTTACCAAGTCAGGAGGATAAAGAAAAAATCAGTTCCGTTTGCATGAGTTCCTCTAAGCATGTGAATGCCATGCTCTAATCAGTACCAAAGAAATTGGCTGGGAGCAGAACCAACTTGGAATCCATCTGGTGGCAACTTCTGTTGAATGGTTGTAACAGCTGAGGGCACCTGAAGGCCTGGAGACGTATCAGTCCTTGTGGTGGGGTCATCTTTATCATGAAGGTGCTTGGAGGTAGGTGGTCCAACCTCCACTTTGAACAGGCTGTAAAGAGAGTGATCTATTTCTCAAAATATGGTGAAGCATTCTACCAATATAAGATATAAAATTTACCCTATCAACTAAACTACATATGAAACATGTTGTAATCAACTATGTGGCAAGGGAATCCTAACTCAAATCCAACAAAAATGTTTCATGTAGCTACGTGAATTTTTACTAAAAGGGCTTTCAAATAAGAAAAGGAAAAAATCTTTTTTTTACTAGGATCATATGATTTGAAAAGAAGTACCTAACAACATCATAGAAATGGTTATCCATATCCTGAAAAATCTTTGCTAAGTTATAATGATAACCCAGTAGTGGTCAATCACACAACTGTCAATATAAGATCATTATAATGCTCATTATAATGAATGTGTAATTTATGGCTCATGATATAGTTTCTTCACATTCATTATCTTTCCAGAGTATCACAATACATGTCGTGCAATTATGACGACACATACTATCAATAAGAACTACTAAATTCATCAAAGAAAAAAAAGTTTCAAAAAATCTGAATTAAAGTCATATTCAAAATCATATCCAACGAGTAAAATGTTCATTAGTCTTAGAAGTTTCAATCAAAATCCTATTTCTTTGCTCAAATATATCAACACTAAGATCTCAAATATGTTCGACTAATTTGTATATGTGAAAGATAACAATATATATGCATAGAGACAATTGAACTCAGATAAATTCAGTCAATCATAACAAACAAACATCAACATCACTGGCACAAAGAAAATTCAATAGCACAAACTCTTTCCTTAAGAATGTGATCATAGGTTCAAATAAATCATCCACTATGACATGAGAAACATCGAATAAATAAGTTATCATCTATGATAAGATTTCTGAATCTATAAACCAGATATTCACTTATCAACAATCATAAAACTTGTCAAATAATCCATTAGTGTATTCACTAGTCGATACAAATGCTAGTTTTCTTATTTTGAATAGGTTTTTGGATTAATATTTTCAGTGTAATTACAAAATACATGGTCTTCTCTACACAAATAACAAGTTTCCAGATTAAGAGAAAGAATAATATTCCCACAACGACAAATCGTGCTTAATGTCCATAAAGAATGCAGATATATAAACAAAGTAATGTCATTTTTCCAATTGTCAAAAAATGATTCAATAATATATACACTATATGATCACAAATATCCAGACACATGCATGTTTGCGCTCTAGCCACGATTTCATGAAAATCAATAGGGCGTTGCATGTCCGTTTGCCCGAATCACAGCTTCCACCCTTCGGGGAAGACTATCCACCAAATGTTGGTAGGTACTTTCCGGAATGTTCCTCCATTCCTCCCAAAGAGCGAGAATCAGTTCAGGTACAGAAGTTGGCCGATGTGATCTGGCCCGCAAGCGTCTTTCCAATTCATCTCACAGACTCTCTATAGGATTGAGGTCGGGACTTTGTGCTGGCCAACCCATTTCTTCGAGCCCTGAGTCCGCAAACCACTGCTGTACACGCCTCGCTTTGTGGCACGGAGCATTGTAATGTTGGTAGAGAAATGGCCCGTTTCCGAAAAATTGCCACAACGTTGGAAGTGCACAGTTGTCCAAAACATTCAGATAACGGTCGGAGTTCATGATTCCTTGCACAGGAACGAGCTGGCCCAGTCCGTACCATGAAAATGTGCCCTACACCATGACTCCTCCTCCTCTGAACTTGACTGTGGGCTCTGTGCACTCAGGTAAGAAGCGTTCTCCAGGTATGCGCCAAACCCAAACTCGTCCATCGGATTGCCAGAGTCTGTAGCGAGATTTGTCTGTCCACATTACACATTTCCATTGGTCCACTGTCCAGTTTCTGTGGGGTTTGCACCACTCCAGACGTCGCTTGGCATTGACCCTGCTGATGCGGGGCTTGTGGGCAGCAGCATGGCCATGGAATCCCATCGTGTGCAGTTCCTGATGAATTGTCATGGTACTGGCATCATTTGCAGAGGCGTTTGGAAACTCTGTGGCAATTTTTTCCGCCAAGAATTTCCAGTTGCTGTGGGTGACACGACCAAGCACTCGACGGTCTCTGTCTGTTAGTTTCTTGGGTCTACCGGTTCGTTGTTGAACTGTTGTTGATCCCCGGGTCTTCCATTTCATAATGACATCGCCTACTGTTGACTTGGGTATCTGAAGAAGGCTGGAAATGTCACGCACGGACTTGCTGCATAGGTGACATCCAATGATGGTTCCATATTGGAACTCACTGAGCTCTGCTGAACGACCCATTCTTGCCAATGTCCAAGCGCAGAGTTGTGTCTGAAGGTGTGGGTAGCTATTTAAATGATGTGCAAGTCATTATCATGTGACATTGGGCCAATCGATGATCTGTGAGGGGTGTCCGGATATTTTTGATCATATAGTGTATAATGTGAGTCAAAGATGTCTGAGCAAATGCTTTATTAATAGTGTGATTTTAACACTGAGATATCAAAATAATTGAGTTTGGAACAAGGGCAGCTGTGGGTTTGATTATTTCAGAGTGAACATAATGGTAAACCTTAATCACAATTATTGGTGAACCAGAACTCTAAAGACCGACTACATGATTAAATTGCCTGTAAAAATTCCTTTCTTTTTTTAAGAGCAAGTTCAGTTATATACTTCCATAATGTCTCCTCTACCTCGAACTTTTAAATTGTTGCCTAAATTAAGCATTTACATTTCTATCAATGTCAAATTGTTTCAATGTATCTTATATGTATTCAAAAATAAACAGCCGATTAGGATTACCCAGAGACTGTTAAGATAATGAGACTGGACAATTTTCACTTTTCCCATACTAAAATCTGTAACCGTTTTTATTGGTGGCTCCCTCTGGAAAATGTTGCTCAAAGTTAAGCGGCTGTTATTATATGACGTGTACCAGTTATTATTATGTGACGTGAACGTTTTCTGGTTGCTTCCATCCACTTCGTTTATTTTACTACATGTTTATATTCGTTATATTTATTAATTTTTATTTTTATATAATAATTTATGGTGAAAAGGAACTTTCTTTTTTTTGGATTTCCATTAAAGGAAGAAAGGTGAGTGAGAATTAATTTTTTTTTAAATCACATAAAGCAAAGAATGAGTTAAAGTCCAGAGATTCGTTTCCTAATGTTCCCGGATGATGTCTAATTCATGCTCTGAATTTATTTGCGTTATTTATGTAGCATATTTCTCTTTATCATTTGCATTAATGTCTCTATGGCCACCTGTTACCTATATTCACCATCGCGGGACTTTCGTGATTTATTTCCGCCTGAACTTCTCAAACAAGTCATTTCTAAAAAATATGGTAAATCATTTACTTATTAAGTAGAGGTCACACGCTAATAAAATTAGAGCATGAATGCGATAGGACTGACCAATATCATCTGGGAAAATTAGGGAATGCTACTCTGAATTTTTACTCATTCTTTGCTTATGTGATTTTTTAAAAAAATTAAATTCTCACTCACCTTTCTTCCTCTAATGGAAATCCAAAAAAAGAAAGCTCCTTTTCACCATAACGATTCATACAAAATCTGGCTGCACAAAATTTACGAGCCATTATCTTAACAGCAGAGATTTAAATGTTACGTTAATTTAAATGCTGTCTGCCGTCTCCGAGCGCAACGGTCATCTGAAATGACTCATCTCTCGTTTACACGCAGCCTTTAAATCGAAACAAAAGCTGCATATTCGAAACTTAAAAGCGCCACCTGGATAATGTTGTCCAACTCTAAAACAGGAAGTGGTTACACAATAAATGATGAATTGGGTAGTCTCTTTCTCCGACTGTCTCTGGGATTACCCAATAGTGTTCTCATTTGTTGATAATTCTTTTTAATATCATAGCTTAATAATTTATTGTAAGAAGTAGCTTGTTACCAAGCCTCAAATTTAAACAGAAAAAAAATCTAAAGTCAACTGAATCTGCTCAATGCTTTAATTATTGGTGCATCCTTAATTTCTTTAATCGTATTTTATTATTTTAATTATTCCAGTAGATTAATATTCTGCCCCTAGATGGAGCAAGCAAGTGTTTATGTTCAAAGTGAGAGGGTAGGTGGTTGCCAAGTAGCCATCAAAAAAAATTCTTAGTGATTCTATGAAGACAAAAAAA
>JAHWFO010030153.1:22682-75129 GCA_023313115.1 Rhysida immarginata
AAAAAAATTTAGTGACATCATCTAGTTTAAGTCACTATTATATTTAATTTATTTTAATTTAAATCATCTTGTGTCATTCACCAATTTTATATTTATTTTTGTTTGGAAAATCGATTTAAAAGTTTCTACCCCTATCTCAATTCCTTTCAAATGCGATAAAAGAAGGTCCCTTATCTTAGTTGGGCTGACCCACTTTGACTTTCAAGGGGAAAAAGGTGGATAAGTGACTTGACCTCCTCACAACAGAATTCTTGAGAAGTGGACACAAGAAAGGAAAAAAAAATATATTGTAGTGTAAATAAATTTATTGTGCCTTTTTTATTAGTAATTACGTGTTCTAGTGTAATAAAACTGGTTTATGGATTTAATCAAATAATTTAGATTATCTAAAATTTTCATGGCCTCCTAATTCAACAGGTAACTTGTGATCAATGTCATTCACTTATCATTGAATTTCGGAAAAAAATTATTTTAGAAAAATTCTGAAATTATATTTAAAATTCTAAACAGAATTTATTATATATAATACAAAACTTGTGAGTATCCCCACTCACGCCTGGGCAGTCATGTTAGGGTTGACACAAGAGTAGAAAAGTTTCCACCCTCCTTCTAAATCCACAGTTCCAGAGCCTGGACGTTTCGTAGAGGTAATACCTATGATATCCAGTCAATACCGTTTGGCTTCCTCCACTAACTCTGATTCCTTTCCTGTCATGGAGAATACGTTCCAAGTGCCGATTGACAGCACCCGATCCCATTGTCGCTTTACCAGTTTCTCCTCCTGGGTAAAGGCATGAGCCGCTACTTCTCCGCATTGAGAGATCTCAGTTGCGCTGGTATGGCCACGTGATACGGATGCCACAAACTAGTCTTCCTAGGCAGTTGTTATTTTCCAAGCCGGTGGGTAAGAGACCAAGGGGTCGGCCTAGAACCAGGTGGCTAGACTACATGGAGAATCTGGGTTCGAGTCGCTTGGATATTACCAGGGAGGACATGCGCCTGATGGCGGAAGATCGCGATCGCTGGAGATCCTCCATAGGGCTGCTGCCCCCGCGACCCTAACGGATAAGCGGGTTTGAAAAGTAAGTAAGTAAGTAGTGTTAATATTTCATTTTTCGCAAAGCATCATTAATATTCATTGCGTAATCACTCTACTGGTCAGGCAGACAGATTCATTTCAGTGGCCGTCACCACAGGTGATAGTTTGTGCAGGCAGAGCAGAGGTTCTATTCAACGGTAATTAACGAAAGTTTCTTTTATTCTCGCGATTAAATAAACGCCTTTAAATAGCAGTAATGTTTATAGTCATCCAGACAGTACTGAAAGTAAATTTCATATAGAATAAATAGAATAGTTTAGATTAGGGTAAATTCAACATTTATATCGATTCCGGGGCTGACAATTGCCGAAGATCACGTGGCTTTTCTTTATGTAAAATTTTATGTAAATAAAATGTTTCACCCTAAATAATTCTGTTATTATCCGGTTTGTATAATGTATAATGCGTTTTATAGTTAAGATATCTTTCAATAACATCAATTTAGGCTGTTTCATGTTAACTCCTTTGTTTAAAATGTGTGGAAATTAAAGCTTAGATTTAATAACGAAATTTCAACATTTAAATAAAATAAATGATTATCAAATAATGAATATCCATTTAAGAAGGTACATCCGCATGAATTAATGAATTATGTCGTAAAAATATCAATGAAATAGGCTAAATTTTGTAACTCACGTGCAAGCTAACAATATTAGTAATCTCTATTTAATTTATGCCATCTGTTGCTTAAAACTGCTTAATCTGCATCAATATTGCCTAAGCATAATGTTTTCATTGTATTCAATGATTTAAAAGCAGATTTTTCTTCATATTTGGAAGCTTTGTCTGGTTTTAGCTTGTCAGAAGAAAAAAGTTTTTCTGTAGCCATGTGATTCTTGCCAGTGTGCCTTTTTTGCCTTCATAAACGATTTCAATGCTTAGATATATGTTTAATACGGTTAATTTTAACTATCCGCACAAAACGCGCGATGACTGATTCAGCAAACTGAAATAGGTTGGGGGGGGGGGAACCAACTGCCCCCTGTAACCAAATAGGTTGGGGTATATATCAGTTCGTTAGAGGGGTATCCAAATAGGTTGGGGTATATATCAGGCCAGCCCCCCAGTCTTTAAAAAATAAGTTTGCGTTTGCGATTTGATAAGAATATTTTAAATCTTAACAGAACTTTTTTCCTAATTCGATTCTTATCAGAGCTTTTGTTCTCAGGGATGGAAGTAGGGGGTTTTGCCCTCCTTTTTTTAAGTGTTCTTTAGCTTAATATAATACAATATGTTGCCATTTATCGAATAAAATAACCACTGCCCATTGTTCCATGCTCAGACATCCAATTTATATTAAGTAATAGAAAGTATCATTAAGAAATATACTATATTGTTTATTTGTTGGACAAAGTGTAGCTGCTGTTCACAACAAGATAGCTTTGTATCTTTATACAATGTTGACAATAGAAATGGAATTCTATTTTATCAGCTTAAACAATCCACTAGAATTTCCTTTAACCATTAAATAGATGCAAACTAAGTTGTTTTACAGTTCCAGTGATACTTTTGAATGAAAAAAAAAGTTATAGGCTTCCTATCTTGAGGTATATTTTTTCCTGCTTCTGAATAAACACAAAGGAATCGAAAAGTTATTAGTAGAATGAGTAAATCTGAATCCAGCTTTTAATAACTTCGACCTCATATCGAATATATGCTCCCAAATCTTAACTAGTTGTTCAAAATAATTCACTAATGCTAGGAACTGTTTATAATTTACACCATTTTGGCTTAGACTTTTAAACAATGCAATTGAAAAATCGAATTAAAGGTTTTTGGTTCAGTAAGTTTATCAGATAGAATGAATGTGAATGCTGTTCAATTCTAAATACAGGGTGTTTAAAAATTATGTACAATAAATTTAGTGAAGTATTCTTCAGGTCAAAAGAAGACGAAAATGTTCTATAGCACTTTGTCTGGAAACGATTTATTTATGCGATACAGCCAACTAAACCGGTGGCTCCAAATTACAGGAATTGTTCAAAGTGCCCGCCACCAGCTCGCACGCACGCTTTGGCTCGTTGCATGAGTGACCGTCTGATGTCATGGAAGAGTTCGTCGCCAGCATTACGGAAGATTTGGCATGCATTTTCAATTTGTTGTCGCAGATATATAATGTTAGGAACTTCTGTGCTGTAGACGATCGTTTTCACATGGCCCCACAGAAAAAAGTCCAAGGGATTAAGGTCGGGTGATCTTGCAGGCCAGGCTACCAGGCAACCTCGACCTATCCACCGATTCGTGTATGCAGCATTAAGGTGTGCTCGCACAACATGGCTGAAATGTGCTGGGGCATCATCATGCATGAACCACATGTTAAATCTTATCAAAAGAGGAACATCTTCCAGTAATTCTGGCAATGCATTCTGCAGAAACAAGAGATACGTTCGCCCAATCAATCGTGGCGGCAACACATAAGGGCCAATTTCTGACAAATCAACACCAAATTGGAACAACAAATTACACAACTAATGGAACAGCCCTAAAGTAGGTTCAAATGGAACAAACCATTCAACCTAGTGTTGGGTCGAAACGCTGGAACTGCTAAAATATCATCTGCTAACTACCTTCCATTCACTTTGTATGGTATTGGATTACTCACAAACAAATCGTTTCCAGAACGGGTGGTTCTACTGGCGGCCGCCTTTCCCTCACAGGGTTTGCAGGCTGTTAAACTGGTGGATTAATTTCGCATCTCTCCTGTGCATTTTCTGGCATCTGAACTACGAACGCTTCCTCTTCATAAATCATTGGAGAGGTGGGGGGAGCTTCTTGCTCTGGTTTCCCTATCTGGTCGCCTATTTTTGGACAGAGCCTATTTGCATGCACCAGTCTCTTTTTGCCATTTTCTAAATGTTGTATTATGAAGTTGACAGGGCTCATTTGCCCGATTATTCTATACGGCCCATTGAAATTTGCATGTAGTTTCTTAGTCAAACCTTTCTTGATTTGAAGAATGGCCAAATAAACTAAGTCATCTCCCTTGAATGAGTATAGCTTATGCCTCTTCTAATGGGACACTTTTCGCTTAGCAGCTTGTTCAGCACTTTATTTGTTGGCAGTTTCAACACGTGCTTAAGCCTCGCTTCGACTTTGCTGCTGTAGTTCTCTGTTATAATGGGTTTTTCTTGGTGCAACTAAAACATTAAAGGGCAAGACTGGATCTCTACCAAAGAATAGCACAAAACAGCTCTCTCTTATGGAAGTATGTGGGGTTGTATTGAAACTGAATACCATGTATGGAACCCAAGAATCCCAGTTCCGCTGACTTTGATCAACATAATGTTTCCTAGGCCAATAAGTGTCCGATTCATGCGTTCCATCATTCCGTTCCCGCATGGATGAAATGCTACCGTGAGTAATTTTTTATGCCTAATCGTGAGCAGATTTCCTTCATCAGCTCAGAAGTAAAATTTGTTCCCCTGTCACTCAGAATCTGAATCGGGATGGAATAGCGTGTGAATATGCTTTCCACGAGCATCTTAGCAACTGTTTCTGCTATCTGGTCAGCCATTGGAAGAGCTTCCACAAAGCGACTAAAATTGTCATCAAAATATATTTATTTTTTGAATTAGAAAGAGGAAATGATCCTATGATATCGATACTTATGCAATAAAACGGGTGTTTTGCAGCTGAAAATTCCATTAAAGGTTGCTCTCTACGTTTTTCCTAAGGTAACCTACGTTGACAGCTATCACACTCTGCACAATATTTTTGAATATCTTGCCTCATGCTTGGCCCATAAAACAGTTTGATTAATTTTTTACGCATTCTTTTTGCTCTAAATTTCCAGATTTAGGAGGATGGTGAAAAACATGTAAAATGTATTTAACTAGACTGAGGTACTACTAATTGCTCCTAGATGTCTTTATTATCCTGAGATTTTCTAATATGATACAAAAGATCATCTTTGTCCAAGAAGAAATTTTCTATTTCGTCTGGCCAATGTTTAGAGGGAGGATGTTTTGATTTGTTCTTTAAGTGCTCAATAATTTCCTTCCAATTCGAATCCTTATGTTGTTCAGAAGCAATTTCGTCACGAGAAACTATAGGTTTCTACTCAGCCACTGTGGAAAATGGGGACTCTAGATAGTCCATCAGCATTCTTGTGTTTAATACCTCAAACTGATAAGACTGTAGACTTAAGCTCCACCGGGCGAGACGACTGATTGGATCCTATAAAGAGAACAACCACCGTATTAGCTGATGATCTGTAATTAATTTGAAAGGCATTTCTATACTAAACTTTAAACTGCTTAACAGCATAGACAACAGCTAGACATTCGCGCTCAGTAACTCTATAATTAATTTCATTCTTTTTGAGTAATCTACTACTGTATGCAATTGGATGTTCTTTACCATTAAATTTTTGTGAAAGTACAGCTCCCAAAGCAAATGAGCTAGCATCCGTAGAAGCTATAAATTCTTTTTCAAAATCTGGGCTTTTTAAGACATTTGCTGTTATTAAAGCTTGTTTCAGAGATTGGAATGCCTTCTCCACTTCATCAGTCCAGTCAAAACTGATATCTTTCTTTGTTAGATTCGTTAATGGTTTAGCTATTGTGCTAAAAGAATCTACATGCCTTCTATAATAATTAGCAAGGCCTAAAAATGATTGTACATCACGCACATTTTTTTGGGCATAGGAAATTTTTAACAGCTTCAATCTTACTAGGATCAGGAGCAATTCTTTTCTCTGCAACATGTCCCAAGAAATTAACTTTATCGTTTAAAAATTGACATTTTCGGGGTTTTAATTTTAAATTTACGTCTCTTAAACCTTCGAATAAATCCTTCAAACTATCCAAATGTTTAGCAAATGTTTCAGTAATTATCATCCAGTCATCGAGGTAAACTAATATTCTATCCTTTAATCCTCTAATTATGAAATCTGCTGTTCTTTGCCATAACGCAGGCTCATTACACAAACTCATAGGTAATCTATTGAATTCAAATTTATTGTTGATAGTAGCAAATGCTGTTTTTTCATTTGAATTTATTTCTAACTGAAAATAACCTTCATTAGTATCTAAAACCGAAAAAAATTTTACTTTTCCTAATTGCGACAAGTTTCATTTTCTGGGGAAGAGGGTACCGGGCAACCTTGGTAACAGCATTTAATTTTCGATAATCTACTACAAAACGGTAAGTTCCATCTTTCTTTTTAACCAATAATGCTGGAGCAGACCATGGTGAGCAGCTGCAATGAATTACGCCGTTTTTCAACAAATCGTCAACTAATTTATTCATGGCATCCCTTTGTGAGTAAGGAATACGGTAAAGTTGTGCAATTGGTGGGGAATCCCTCGTATCAATAGTATGATATGCTAACTTACATTTTCCTAAATCAAAATCAAATTTCGAGAATTCCCCCGAATATGCAAATATTACATCTTTTAAAGCTTTCCTTTTTTCAGGGTCCAAATGATCTAATTTAAACATGCTCAAAAATTCGTTTCTCTCAATTTTATCCTCCTCGCCAATACCAATAGTTTTATTAAATTCAACTACCTTTTCCTCAGCTCCATAAAATTCTCCTAAAATTTTTCCTTTTTTTACTGTTAAAGTTTCACCAGAATAATTCATCAAACAAACAGGAATTGTGTTAAATTTAGAAATTTTTGCCAAAGCCTTAGCACCAATAAGACATATACCAATAGGTTCCAATACACCAATTCGATTTTTAAATGATTTACCCTTAATTTTAGCTTTGAAAACTACCTCTGAATAGGGAGGAATAGAAACGTTTCATTTGCAGCTCACAGGAATAGCATCTATTTGTTCTTTAACTGTAGTGACACTACAGGGGTTTCTCTTAACTTGTCCTTCCTTCCACAATCCTTCGAAAGGAATTCTATGTTCTTCATTGTGCAAAATAGCACGCTTAAAGTCAATTATAAACCCAAATTTGTGTAACATATCCCTTCCTAGGATGGCATGATAAGAGACATCACTTCTACGTTTCCAAATATAGCATGAAAAAATTATAATTTTGTTCCCCAAAGCTGAAATCAAGTGAACAAGCACCTTCAGATACAAAATTATGTCCCGTTACTCGCACTAATTTTATTTCTGGTCTATTAACATTTTTTACTTAGCCTTTAATATGCTCAAAGTATTAGCATCAAGTAGAGTTACCCTAGATCCGCTGTCCAGGAGAAATTTAATAGTGAATGGCCCTGCTTTCTTCATAATTAAATCTTTACGTCCTGAGTTATTACTCACGAGTAATTGAGCAGTTTGGCTCTTTATTGTCCTCCCCTCTCCTGTCCGCGGGGGGAGGAGTTCTGAACGTTTTTTGGCTGAGTAGCATTTCCTTTACCCTGATTTGATCCAGATTGTTGATTCACAGGTGTTTTAGCTTGCTCCCCCTGAGCTCTTAGCTTCGTTCGACAAAAATGTTGGCTGTGACCTTCGCGATGGCAATAATAACACTTCATTGTTTTACGTCTCTGATTAAAACACATTTGCCGTGTGTCCGGGTTTATGCCAGCTAAAACAAATGATATCCGTTCGCGTTCCGCATACATTGTTTCTTCCGTCCATAACTGTTAAATTCCCATGCTTTATTCTATTGTTCTGCTGTCTACGATCACGCCTATGTGGCTCTCTTGCTATTACTCGTGTTCCTATTTTTTCAGGCAGCTGCTCTAGCAAACTTTTGTTTAATTCTCCTAATTTTAAATTTAACATTTCATCCACTAGTTTACTGATTAACGTGTTAATATCTAATTCCTTTCTGTCTCCTTCTAATTCCGCATTACTTTTCCCTACTGAATTTAGCTCATACTTTCCCGTTGCGAATTTTAGTTCAATTTCCTCTTCTTCTGAATAATTAATAGCTTTTTCCAAATTATCCAGTTTTCTAAACAACACGGTTTTCTGTAAACTAGGTCGTAAGCCCTCTAAAAATTTATCTTTAATCTTTTCCTCTAATATCTCCTTCGCGAATGCTCTTTTAACATCTGCATCCTGGCCTACCCCCTCTACTTGAATCATTGTTTTCTTTCCCAGTGCCTGAATACGCGTAGCATACTCTCTAACAGTTTCTCCTTTGTCCTGATGACGTTCAGAAAATAATCTTTCACTTCTACCCTTTGGCTCCTTGCATTGGAAGGCTTTAAGCTGAGCACAGGCAGGAGAGAAGGTTTTTCTGGTAACAGTATGAATCAACAGTCATAATATTAGGCGAGGCACTCACAGTCTGTTGTAGGCATGCAGACTCGCTCCTTATTAAGCCAGTAGATCTTTTTGTACATTCGCTGGCAAATTTTGAACTTCCCTCCACAAGAACGTTCATTGGACGTTTTCTCCATACTTCCTAACCACCAAGAAATCTCTTCTACATCTCACCCTGTCGTAAATTATCCAATCCCACTCCTAAGGTCGGTTTACATTGACGCACATTCGCATGCGTTACTTATTGTGCAAGTGCTCATGGGTTGAAAAGTTCTCGAAGCAACATGACGTCTAGTTTAGCGTAGCATCAGCAACGATGTTGCTTCGTGCCTTTTTTAATGAATTTTTTACCATCTAGAAAAAATATATCACTAGACTGCCCATATATATTGATATAAAGCCACTTGATGTGATTGAACTGGCAATCTCTAAAGAAATTTATATTTATAGCAGTGTCGGTGCTTCCACTGGACCGGCAGGGGAAGGGGTGCTATTTCTCCTAAGAGCAGAGCAAATAACGTGGAGTCCTCGATGTCTGTTGTTTAATACATGATTCCCTTCTTTATTTTCATGGCTCCTTACAGAAATCAATAATATATCAATCTGTTTCTTATAAAATAACCATTATTTTCGCAAATATATAAAACTTAAAATAAATAAGAAAAATAAATGAGTGTGATAACATGGTTACTTCAAAACAATAAATTACGGTTTTTCGTGATTTTCATACATTTCTAAATAGATTTAATACAATTTTAAATGAATATAACATATGTTTTATTTCAGTGTAAATGGAGTTTAATTACCAAAATTAAGTAAGAAAAAACATTTTTATTGAAATCTTGTTTTAGTAAATTGACAGATAGTTTATCTTTTATTATTTTAATTAAATTACAGAAAACAAAATTGTAACATAAACAAATGTATAAAGAGTAACAGTTGAACACTGTATAATTAAACTAAAATAAATATAGTATTAATAAAAAAAATCATTCTTCCGTATTTCTGTACTGAGGGGGTATTTCACCAGTAATTCATTTAAAATCGTATTAAATTCTTTTAAAAGAGTATTAATTTTATTATGTATTAACTCATGGCTCCTGGTAGGAATCCGGGTCGCGGAATTTTCCTCCCATTTTTTCAAATATTACTTGATGTTAGAATTTTAAAAATAAAATTGTATTAAATCTATTTAGAAATGTATGAAATTCTTATAAAACGGTATGAAACCAATTTGTAAAAACTTTAAAAATTCGTCGAAAAGAGGGAAAATATTAAAAAAAATTAATTTAATTTTATATTTATCCAAACGCAATATACAAAATATAAGTAACAAACCAAAATTCTTTAAATACAGTAAAAAATTGCATAAAGCTTACAAAAAAAATTTTCTGTAATTTATTTGTGTGTGTTTTGGGATGGGAATTAAAATTAAAATCAAATTAATGAAATGTAATAATTTTTCCCCAACGATATTAAATTTAAAGAGATTTAAATTGTCCAAACAATTAAAAAAGTGGGAAAATAAGATAATCTATCCCTTATTTCCAAAACGATGGAACAACCAGAAACAAATAAGAAATTTATGATTAATAAAAAAGAGATGCTTCAAAAACGAAAATAAAGTATTTGAAACAGAAGATAAAATTAAAAAAATAGCGAAAATTATATTGCCCTTCATCAAAAAACATGATAATAGAAAATACGAACAAAAATGCAAATAAAGATTAAAAAAAATGAACAATAAGAAAACAAAATGATTGATACAAATATGATTGGCTGTTCATTATAATGAGAAAATTTTATAAGAAATAGATTATTACGAGGTTCTTATAATCAGATACCATCAAAACTTGGGATATATATTGAAGTACATTTGTTTGGAAAGAGAGGGCCTTAATCGCAGTAATGCAGCGATGAAAAGTTTTAACCCCTCGAACTTCATGCGACGTGCGATTCGACGCAGTATCGCATGCATTCATGTGTGCATGTAAATCAGCCTGATGCACCATGGGATATGTGATTCATCGCAGAATCGCTGCATTGAATGCATTCATGCATCCATGTAAACCAGCCTTTAGACTTAGACACCGCGCCCTCTATACAACGACGCTCCGCCTCAGAGCTTTTAATAATATTATTGTTAACATTTTCGTTTCCTGAGAAAACATTATGTTTCTTGTTAATAGATGGCTCCCTTCCTTTGGGGCTGAAGGAAACGATGCTCTCGCGCTCGCTGCTTTCTTCTATAACAAGATTCTCATTGTTCGCCCTGTGTGACACTTTTCAGCCCCCCTGATGCGCATTTCCGGATGAACCATTTTAGGTTAGTTTATATGTTTCAGGAAATAACACATATAGTTATGATCTGGATCTTTTCTCTCACTCTAGTTCCACCAATAACTTCCATACGATCCCTTAGTTGTACAGGGCGCTTGGTTGCTATTTCCTGAGGGAACCCCCTTCTGCTTCACTTGCGCTCTACACTTGTATCTGTCGCGTTTAAAGTATTGAATGAACATTGCTGATGACGAATGCTATTACCTTTAACCCCCCCTTTATTATTGGAGGAAAATCTTTTTTCCTGGGGAAAAACTTTTAAAAGTAATCGTTTTATCCTGTGATAAGTTTAAATGGCTCTGATCTACAGCTTTGTGAAGTTCATTCTGTTGCCTTTGAACTCCTTGCTTTTTAAAATATGCTTTGTTTTGAAACTCCCCTTTTTCTTTATGCGGCACAGTAGACCATTGCTTGCTTTGAGGACAAAATTGATTTCTATTCTCTTTGTCTCTTTTTCTCAGGAATGTGAAAAGCTCGCCAAAAACCAGATAGCCCTATTTTTGGAAGTACTCTTGTTACGTCTGGTCTGATAGTGATGCCGAGAACTAAATCCATCATTACGTTGTAAAGCAGCCTTCTTATGGGAATTTTGCAACCTTTTTTTTTTTTTGCTATATAAATTCCTCTCACTTATAGAAAGGAGCAGTATATCATTTATCGTCATGAAAATGCTGTATTTTCTTTTGACCTTCTTTTACGACGCCTACGCACTTGGTTGGTTTGCATACCTTTTGATACCACGATACGCCATGTCGGTTGGACTTGTTTTTCAGCAGACTTTTTTTATGGGTGGAAATATTTACTATTAAAATTTTCAATAATAAAAGCATACTTTTCAACTATAATAGTAATTTCTCTACTGAGTCAGGAACTTCAAATTGTCTATTGACGGTAGTTTGACAACAACATTCGTTGGTTGTTTTCTCAATGAGGCCCCATTCCTGCATATCATCTGTCTCAATTACATTTAAGCCGCCTGGTTTTGCCATACTTTAATACAATGACTGTGTGGAATCTGCCACTTCGCACTTAAGGAATACTCCATATTGGTTTTTGTCCTTGCGAACTATCTTCTAGCTGCCTAATGCCAAACGATAGTCACGACTCTTTAATGGTCTCCATTGGTTCAAATGTTTCGAATTCGAACATATACTCACATTTTTCATAAAGTGAGGTTAGTTCTCGTATACACGGAGTGCGTACCAATGATATGAAATGAGTAGATCGCTCATGAGCTGCTTTCATCGCCACTAACGTGTCCCCATTTGAAAGCCTGTGGGCCATTGCTTTGGTCGGCAAAAAATGGCCTTCAATCTATGATAACAATTGAAGTTTGCATAGACAAACACAGTAAAACTCAATACCAATTTCTTGTCCAGCTTTAAATTGTAGTAATAGATATATTAAAGGTTCACCACTGACCTTTCACAGCTGGGATTTTATCTTTCTGCGTCTTAAAATGTTTTTCTCATGTAAAACTCCTGGCCATCTTTTATATCGTCTCTTATATTCAATCTCTCTTTAACGTCTCTTATATTCAATCATGTTACCGTCGTCGTTTTAGTGATACCAGAAAGATTGTTTAGAGTTATTTATGAAATTATATACCGCATTTATTAAAAGGCATCTAAATTTGGGAGAGGTCACTTAAGAAATTTCAGACTGCAAAAATGATGTTGGCCGGGGGGGGGGCGGTGCTTTCTCAGATATATAGTAATGGCGCTTTGGCTGGCAATGTTGTTCTACCAACCATAGTGATGGCGCCTAGACTAACAATAGAGATTAGTTCCACTCTTTGCCGCCTTCAAATTGCCCCAAAGATGGCAGCCAAATAACCGATCTACTCATTTCATATCATTGGTGCGTACATACCCACTCATGGGTGAAATGGAGTTATAAGACTCCTCCAATTAGTTTGGGCTTATCTAGATAAATTTATCTACATAAATATCTTAGATGAAAAGTATTTTTCTTTTATCTTTTCTAGATAAATTTTTAAATATGTCATCTTTTATCTTTATCTAAGCCTAGTTTATCTTATCTATTTCATAAATATCTATATATATATGTTATAAAGGTTGCATTTTTAAAAAAATTAATGAAAATATTTTTCTATGAATTGGAAGGATCTGGTGAGAAAAGCATGGTTAATGCGATGGGCTATGACTCAGGCTCCTTTCTTCTAAGACAAAGTCACTGAATTTCACAAGTAATCATGTGATTAGCTGAGAAATTCATTGCCTTTTTTTTCATCCAATCCTCTTTTCTCCCTCTACTACACAATAATTTACAACAGTAACTAGTAACTGAATTATTAAACAGTTAAGTTAGAGTGCACACACCACACCTGTAAATGGGAACAAGAACGTTCTTCCTGAATGCAAGATGAATGAAAAAGAATCCATTATAGAATCTGAAATTTCTACTCTTGAATCGGTTTCATGGGTAAAAAAAACAATTCCCAGTTTATTGGATGGATCATTATACTGCATAACATCAAGAACAGGTGATAAAGTCTCAGCAATATGCAAGAATTGCAGTCAAACTATCTGGTGCCATTTCTTATTATAAATTTCAGTAATAAAATCAAATGATGTGACGCACTGCCCTTATTTTGGAGATTTTGTAAAATAAATCGTAATATCTTTTAGAGAAAACATCCATTGCTGTTATCAGAAGTCAAAAAAATGAAACAAAAGAGAACTGACACTAAAACGAATCAGTCTTCCTTAATGAAGCATTTTAGGCCATGTGCCACAACTCCAGTAACTGAACGAATCAGTCAAGATGAGGTTGGTAACGTTAACAGCAGCAGCTTTTTATTACAATACTCATTTCTAAAAAAAGTTGGGACAGTGCAAAATATAGAAAAAAAACAATTTGTATCGTGGCCGGGACTTTCATTTTGAATGGGGGTGTTGCAGCACATTCTAAAATAGCAGCAACATACGTTGTAGAAAGCGCCGTTAGTAGTGGAACCTTCCGAATTGTTCGGGAATAATCTAGAATGATGACGTCGTACTACATTCCGTATAAATAATAGTTGCCATCCGTCGTTCAGGTAACTTATTCGAGGCGTTCGGGTAACTTATTCGAGGTAACGAATCATTCAAGAATTCACGAACAACGTTTCTCAGCGTGCAATAGCCAGAAGATTTAACCTGTCATCATCTACAGTACATAATATAATCAAGTCCTACCGAGATAGTGGTGAGATCACAGTTCGGAAAGGCCAAGGTAGAAAACCTATTCTGAATGCTCAAGCTCTTCGGATCCTCCGACGTGACTGTGTCACGCATAGGAATGCTGCGATTACTGACATAGCCATGTGGGCCCGCGATTTCTTCGGGAAGCCATTATCGTTGAATACTGTACACCGGTGCATCCACAAATGCAAACTTAAGTTATACTGTGCACAACAGAAGCCATACATCAACAAATGACAGCAATGTCGCCGTCTGATATGGGCTCGAGCCCATCGCAATTGGTCCCAAGCACGCTGGAAGAACATATTGTGGTCCGATGAATCAACCTTTACGATTGTTTACGGAAATAATGGACGCCGTACACTCCGGACCAAAGACGAAAAGGATATTCCCGCGTGCTACAGGCCTTCGGTACAGAAACCACCGTCTGTCATGGTCTGGGGCTGTATTAGTGGCCATGGAATGGGGGACTTGCACATCTGCAATGGCACCGTCAATGCTGAAGCGTATATACAGATCCTGGAACAAGCTATGGTGCCATCTAAGAGGCGCCTGTTTGGACGACGTCAGTGTATATTTCAACAAGACAACACCAGACCTCATGCAGCACGCATAACTTCTGCATGGCTACGTCGGCAGAGCATTCGTATGTTGGATTGGCCCCTTTGCAGCCCGGATCTGTCGCCTATAGAAAACGTTTGGCGTAAAAATAAACGAAAACTACGACAGCGACGACCCCGGACAGTTGAACAGCTGAAAACCTATATCCCACAGGAATGGGACAGAATTCCTGTTGCGGTGTTAGAAAGATTGGTGTCATCGATGCCCAGAATATTAAAGTGTGTCATCAAGAGGAGAGGTGATGCCACACCGTGGTATACGCCGTGCTGTCCCAAATTTTTTGTGAGTGTATTGCACGTGCCAAACAGGAAAACCACCTGTATCTTTTTTAAGCATATAAGATATGTGATCCCATGCCAAATTTATCGTTTATGTATTGTAATGCGTTGAAATCAACGGCAATACAATAATCCAAACAAATGTGTTGGAGTTCTTCTTATATGTTGCACTGTCCCAACTTTTTTGGAAATGAGTATTGTAGGTAGTTTTTTTATGAAGTTCCTATTGCAAAAATTCATTCAGTTTGAGATGTTTTGCTTTTGCAGTATAAACTTCACCTAGCCACTGGTATAACAATGAGGGGAGGAGGGGGCAGACAAAAACCCTGCCACCAGAGGACAAAAACTACAACTGCCATCAGGGAAAATTCTATTCTAAAATTCTCCTTCTGGTTTGTTTACGTCCATAATTTTTATTCTTTTTTATTTATTAGAGTCTATATATCAAAAATTAATTTTATAAAAAAAACATTAATAGTTTTATATTTGGATTATCCTTATATCGAGCGTTGACTGAATATTTTTCTATAAAGAATATTTTTTATAGTTTCCATAAAATTGTATTTTCTCTAGTAATGTTTTTTTGTATAAATAGAATTTATCTGTGTTTACTTTAAATTTTTTTAATGATTTGTCATGATTTTTATAAAAGTAATTTTTATTACATATTAAGAAATAAACCTAGAAATCAACCAAACGACGAGTCAGGGAATATTTTGTAACCGGGAAAATTCAAAATCGTCAAAAAAATGCAAAATAGGAACAAAAAGTTTGAAAAATATCAATAATATTATAGCAAGATAGATTTTTTTTGCTGCCGGTGGTCAGGAAAAAAATCAGGGAAGAAAAAAAGACACACTGTAATAATTAAGGCTTCATTTGGAGATTGTGTCTTCTTTTATGCTTTTGCTTTGGGGGTTTTGTACTTAGGTGCTTTTTCCTCCCTTGCTCTTTAAGATTGGGGGTTTTATCCTAATGTGAAGTGTGTTTTTATGTTCTAACTTTTTTTTTAGGTTAATCAACTAATTATGCAGTATATCATCCAAGAAATCAGGCCATTATGCACAGTCAAAAAACCTGCCTTTAAAGACCTGGTCACTGGATTAACTAGAGGTTTGGGAATTCTTGTGATCAGCAGAAAAAGCTTTTCATAACAAATCGAAAAATTGTCCAAAACTAAGAAAGAAAGAATTACTGAACTGTTTAGAGAACAAGATTTTTTCTGCACAACTGCTGATGTGCGGTCATGCAATAACAAGAGTTATTTTGGGGTGACAATTCATTTTATTGATGACAAGAGCTTTGAAAGGAGATCTTTTTTCTCAGCCTGTAGAAGATTTAAATTTGAACACACATTTGATAATATTGCTCAGCTATTGTGCCAAATTCATGCAGATTTTGATATTGATATTGAAAAATTGACTCATACAGTAACTGACAATGCTGCTAACTTTTTAAAAGCTTTCAGGTGTTTTCCTGCGCTAAACAAAGTACAAGGTGATTATAATTAAAGTCCCTTTGTAAAAATGCTATAAAAAAACAACCATGAGTCCGAATGACTTCAAATTTGGACTGAGCATTCTTGAAGAAGGGGCATTTGATATGGATAAGAAAAAAAATAGTTCCAAAATTTATCACTAGATGGCGCTGTAAGCGGCATATTATGCCTAGGAGGATTTGTACTATGCAAATTGAAAGATACGCATGCGCATGAGACATTGCATGTGTTATAAAAACGCAGGCCTCATGGCGTTCTCGTCATATTTGTATCTCAGCAGCTTGCCATGGGTCTGTCAATGAAGGATCGCGCTCTGCTTGTGAAGCTCTTTTACAAGAATGGCGACTCTGCCATAGCAGCTTTAAAGAAATTTCAGGTATTAAAGGGAATGAAAAAAGGATGTGGTCCGATGTCTGCAAAGGCTCTGAGGTGTATGATTAAAAAATTCGAAGCGACAGGTTCTTTTGCAGTGAAATCTGGCAGAGGGAGGAAAGCAGTTGCTTTGACGTCAGTAGAAGATGTGGCTGAAGCATTAGAGGAAGGGTCGAACAGTGGTGTGCAAACGTGCAGTGCACGGGGAATTGCCCGAACTTTAGACATGCCTGTGAGCACGGTCAATAAAATTTTACGCAATATCCTGCATTGTTATCCCTATAAAATTACCCATGTTCAGGAGTTACTTCCTGCTGACCTGCCAATTAGACACACGTTTGCTTTAGAATTTCTAGCTCGCATGGAAGTGGACAATGAATGGCCATGGTACATCTTGTGGACAGAAGAAGCCCATTTTTATCTCCACGGCGTTGTCAATACACAAAATTGCAGGATATGGGCAACGGAAAATCCTTTCGCATGTGTTTCAATACCGCTTCATTCTGCAAAGGTAACTGTGTGGTGCGGGATGACAGCATCATTGATTATAGGGCCATTTTTTTTCGAGGAAGTGGGTCCTGCGGGTCCCGTTACCTGTACAGTCAATGGTCAACGGTATGCGTGTCTTTTATGCAACCAGGTAATTCCAACACTTCAACAGCATGCATGCGTGGATAGAATAATTTTCATGCAAGATGGCGCTCCTCCGCACATTGTAAAGCCAGTGAAGCAACTGCGGAAGACACATTTCGGAGATGATAGAATTATCAGCCGTCATTTTCCGAGAGCCTGGCCTGCAAGATCACCGGACCTCAATCCTTGTGACTTCTGGCTCTGGGGTTACCTTAAAAATCATGTGTTCAGTGGCCCAGTTGCAAATTTAGCGGAATTGAAGGCTCGGATTACGCACCACGTTCACAACGTGACCCCGGAGACACTCCGGTCTGTTGTGGAACATGCTGTTTATCGGTTAAAACTTGTGGAGGAAAATGGTGGACAGCATATTGAACATGTCTTGCGCAAGTCCCGAGATAATTAATAGGCGTTTCCATTGTTGCTTTTTATGCGGTTTTTGGCCCAAGGACAATTAAAAACCGAATCATTATGTGCTTTTTATGCGGTTTTTGGCCCAAGGACAAATAAAAACCGAATCATCATGTGCTTTTTATGCGGTTTTTGGCCCAAGGACAATTAAAAACCGAATCATCATGTGCTTTTTATGCGGTTTTTGGCCCAAGGACAATTAAAAACCGATTTTTCCCATCCGATGTGGTACGACCTTGCCGTGGTGGATGGGCTTTGCACTAACAGTGCCACAACTGTTAAATGACTTGAAAGTCATGTTTTCCATCATCAAACCCGAAGCAATCATGTTCATTGACCGGTACAGTTGATTTTTTGCTAATACTGTACTGTATAATAAAAAAAAAATCATGTTTAACTTGTTTTAGTGTCAATTGCATTCCTTGACCAACTTTAATGTAAAAACATCATGCCATAAACAACTCATGCCAAAGCCGTCGTATTTCAATTCAAAATGTCACTTCTAGCTGAATCCGCTTCCGTTATGCCGCTTACAGCGCCATCTAGTGATAAATTTTGGAACTATTTTTTTCTTATCCCATATCAAATGCCCCTTCTTCAAGAATGCTCAGTCCAAATTTGAAGTCATTCGGACTCATGGTTGTTTTTTTATAGCATTTTTACAAAGGGACTTTAATTATAATCACCTTGTAGATTTTGCTAGTATTTCATATCAGCCTGTAGACAATAATGATGAAAGTTTGGGAGTTGCAACTTTTTTATTCGACTCATTAACTGATTATTTAGATAAAAATGAAAATGATTTAATGTTACCACCTCAAATGAGATGCTGTTCTTATACTTTAAATTTGTTAGCAACCACAGATGCCAAGAAAGCTGCCAATCAAATAGTTTACAAGAAATACTATCCTTCAGCGTTTATTAAGGCAATCGCATTTTGGAATCTGATTAGCAGAAGCACTAAAGCTGCAGATGTGGCTGAAGCAAGCTGCCAGACAAAATTTGCATTACCTGTGGTAACACGTTGGAATTCATATTATGAAGTTGTAAAGAAACTCTTAGCACACAAAGATATGCTGAGATCACTGTTTGATGAACTGAAAATTCCACAATTTAAATCAGCAGATATTGAATTTTTAACTGAATATGTCTCGGTTATGGAACCTATTGCAATGGCTTTAGATATTTTGCAAACAGAAAATGATTGCTATTTTGGAATTGTTTTACCAACACTGTTTGCTGTTAAAACAAAACTAAAAAAATTATCCTTTTTAAATTACTGTAAAAACTTGGTTGAAATTATGCTAGCTCAACTATATGTTAGGTTCCTATCTATGACATTAGAAGTTTCAAGCAGCAGGTGGTTTATTTTGGCGACCATAAGCCACCCACAGTATTGGGTAAAATACTTTCCCAATCATTCCGCGGACAAATGCCAGGAATTATTCTTACAGGAATGTGATAACGTTAGCAAAAAGCATTTTTGGTGCCACGGAAAATATGAATGCATCCACTGATTCCACTGATGATTCTTTTCATGTTTAACAGAACAGAACGGCGAGAAAAAATCACAAATTTCATCTGAAAACTTCTCACAACTTCAGGCACTGGAATTTTTAGAGTCAAACGTAAAGTCGTTTTAAATGAATTTCCAGTTGTTAAAAAAATATTTCTGAAGTACAATACTACAGTTCCGTCCTCAGCTCCGGTAGAGAGAATGTTTTCATGTGGGGCACAGATTATAACACCGAGAAGATATTTATTAAGTGACAAAAACTTTGAAAAATTATTATTATTAAAACATAATGAAATGTAAAATAAAAATGATAAAATATCTTCATAATAACAATCATGTGTTGTGTTCTTTATTTTGTAATCTGAAAATTTATCTTATTTTGTTAGATAATTTATTTTTATCTTTATCTAGATTATATTACAATATATTATCTATTATCTTATCTAGATACATATTTAATGTTAATCTTTTTATTGATCTAGATAATAATTTTATTGCATCTTGCCCAACACTGCCTCCAATCCCGTAAATGAAACCTTAACATGTTGGACGGCGGTTTCTGAGTTTTATTGACCTCCGTCAATTAGATATGATTTTTGATTGACCACCGGTATCAAATCATATCTTTTTTGCTGTAGCGGCGTTATGCTCTTATTTTCAACGTCTTGTTTTGAATTAATATAAAGCTGACATAAATTTACTCTATTGGCTGTAAACTAGTGACTCTGCACTAGACCCTCCTTTAATAATTCTAGCCAATTCTCTAATTTTAGCACCTCGACCTCCGTTCCATATTGTTTTATATAAGCTATACATAAAAATTTTATTTCGTTCAATTGAAATTCAGATAATTCGTTTATTATCCCATTGCTTTAGAGCCAATACTGCACGTCTAACAAATTAGACATGTGCACTCTTGCTTGCGAGATTCCGCCTTCCATGCTAATAACCGAAACCTCAACAACAGCATCGCAGTCCTGAGACTAAAACTTGACCTCTTGCTTACTTTGAAGGGTACTTGTACTGCTTCTGCTAGTATTTATTTTTTTTATAAAAGAATTACAAGCCCTCTCGGCCGCACGAACATCTTGTTTTTATTATTTAAATTTAATTTGACATAAGATTTCTAACTACCTACGTCAGTGTTTCCTATGGGTAAGAGCTTATTTATGCTTCCATTATGCCTAACCGTGTTCTTACCATCCGACATATATTGCGAATATCGGCTGGTTTCCTTGAAAACTTTTTCCAGAGGGGTTTCTTCGTAATCGCCTAAATGCAGAATTACATTGTATTGTAATGTAGCCATGAGGTACTTACAGACCCATTCTGAGTGACGGACCCATGCGTTTCCATTACCTTCTTGAATTCAATGATCTGGTCATGAATTGACCCTGACACAAGTTATAAATCTTGAAGCGCTGCATTAACTCTCACACTGTTCATTTTAGATACTTAATTCTCGAAATTTGCCCTCTTCAAAATTCACCCGATTCAAAGAAACCCACTTAAACCCGTCTAACTTATTTATGGTCTTAAGGCAACGCACTCCTCGAGATCATCGCATCTAATAAAATAAGTCCCAAAAATTCTGCAAATTTTTTTTAACTTTAGAACTACTCTATCTAAGAGGTAGAATTACTTTTTAGCTTAAAAACAAAAAACTAAACTCTTTTTCTTTTGAATTACTAGTCTTAATTTTCTAGTAACGCCAACTATAATACTTACCTTGGCACAAATAATATATAAAACTGACGCTCGCTTAGTGCTAACGTGAATCTACATTCGCCAGCTATACTTACTTTATAGAAACTACACCGAACAATACTGTCCGTTATTCTACCAACTTCTTGTTAAACCACTTTCTTTTTCATAAATGAATTATAACAAGATCAATGGAGACTACACACTCCTAAAATATCTACACAACCAAAAACAAGGGCTTATTTTCACAGCCTCGCCGTTAAATTCAAACCACAATTGATTGTCTTCAAAAAATAAGCAACTAAACACCCCTCGCTTACTCTTAGTACACAAATGTTACCACGCAAATGTTTAAAATTACATCTAAAATAACTCTGGTAAGATTGTCAAAATGCGAAAGCTCCACCCGAAAAATTGCCACCATTGGACCAAATAATTACCAAAAATTCCCAGTCGGGAGGAGTTGGGTGGGGAAAAAATCTGTAGGCGGCTGTCTTGAACCACGCTCGATACCAGGTGCAAATATTATCTAAAACTGTGTCCTTCAGAAATTTACGCTAGGCAGTGGAAGAAAATGTACTTAAGGCCAAACATACGCTAAGACACAGATTTATCAGTATAGCCTAATAAGATTTTTTTTACGAACAAGTAAAATAAAAGTAAAATTACCCTCTAACACAAGGATAACGGGTGGGTGCGTAGATCTAAAGAATTAGAAATAAATTCCTAATAAATTGAAGGTAAGATATTCAACTGGTTATGAAGATTATATTCAAGTCGCACAAGAATATACACAAGAAAAAAAAATTACAAAGATTCTTACGCTATCGTAATTTAACTGCAATTGATGGCAGGTAACATTTATAACTAAATAAATAATTCGCCTAAGCTCTAACAAGATTAAATGTAAGCTTATCACAGTCTTTCTAAGAGAGCTGCTTATCTCGCATAAGAATCTTGCTATCACACGAAATACGAGGGCGTTTTGAAAAGTAATTGCCTCCATGGCTGTAATTTTTTTTTATTTGTTAACCTATTTTCAAAATTCTTTTTGAATCTGATCCTTACGTTTGTCCTCTACGTAGTGCCCTAATAACTTTTTAACATAGTCCCCATCTCTTTGGATCCTCTTCTGCAGCACGATAACGCCCACCTGCACTCGATCGCCACACACAAGAGGGATTGCAGCGCTTACAGTTCAAAGATGAAAAACTGCAAATTCAAAGAAGAAAGACTTGGCAACTTGGGACTTTCACCACTTCCCAAAGAAGACGGAGTTGCGTTCTGATGACGAGGTGAAAGATGCCATTCAACCAAATATTTTTCTTCCTCATTAATATTGGTTGCTAATTGAGGCAAAAAGAGAGAATTGTGGACTTCATTGAATGACGGGCACATATAGCCTATGCATTCCGTAGCGAAGGCCTATATGGTCCATGGGGCGATGAGTAATATAGACTCCTCGCTTCTTTCGTCGTGGATGAGTTCCGTAAATTCAAAAAGTAGTTTCGGATGAATGGGTAGACCATATAGTATGGTGATGGTTCTTCCTAATGAAGTACATAACCGGGGACGAAGGTCAATTGTCGTACATATTTCCTACACGGAAATCTGCTGCAATATCGCTTGAATATGGCGTTGCACTATGCCCACGGCTTACCGAAAAGAAGCAGTCACTGAGGAGTTCACACCTTTACTCAACGCGTCTTGTGGAGAAAGGGAACCTGACCATATCGAGAGATGGTAGTAACTCTGGTGTTGGAAGGCTTTATGCTGAGCATAGGCAGGAAAGAAGATTTTACTGTAAAAGTATTAATTATTAGGCGAGGCACTCGTAGTCCGTTGTAGGCATGCAGACTCGCTTCTTATTAAGCAGAGGAAATATTATTGTACCTGCGCTGGCAGAATTTGAACTTCACTCCACAGGAACGTTCGTATGACGCTTTTTCCATAAGTCCTCAAACCAAGGAATCTAGTCTGCATCTCATCCTGTCGGAAATTTTCCAATCCCGCTCTAAGCCTTAGACACCGTGCCCTCTATACAACGAAGCTCTGCCTCAGTGCTTTTAATAATATTATTGTTAATATTTTCGTTCTCTGAGAAAATATTACTTTTCTTTTTAATAGATAGTTCCCCTCCTTTGAGGCTGAAGCAGACGATGTTCTCGCGCTCGCTGTCTTCTTCTATAAAAAGGTTCTTATTGTGCGCACTGCGTGACACCTTTTGGCCCTCCTGATGCGGATTTCCTGATGTAACCCCTTTTAGGTTAGGTAATATGTTTCGGGAGATACCGCATATAGTTCGGATCTGGATCTTTTCTCTCTCTCTTGTTCCACCAATAACTTTTATATCCTCCCTTACTTGTACGGGCCCCTTGGTTGCTATTTTCATGAAGAACCCCTTTCTGCTTCACTTGTACTCTATTAGTCACGTTCAAGTATTTAATGAACAACACTGCTGACGAATGCCATTACCTTTAATCCCCCCCTTATTACTGGAGGAAAACATTTTTTCTTTGGATAAACTATTAAAGGGAATCGTTTTATTCTGTGTTATGTTCTGGCTCTGATCTACAGCTCTGAGTTTCTCTGTTGCCTTTAACCTTCTTCCCCATGAAGGGGTACCCGGGTGCCATTTTCGTTTTTTACATAAAAATTCTCTATCATACATTCGTATTTTTCCCGTGGTATTTTTTGACATCTTTAAGTTGGTAATCCTATGCAGTTTTATGAAAAAATAATTTTAAAAAAGTTTGTGTATTTTCAAAAAAAATTTTGAAAGTCTTTTACACTTTACATCTATGGTAAGGGCACCCCGGTACCCCTACAACTATTACTCAAGAAAACGATATAAAAAACGATATAAAAATGATAAATCACACTTTAAACGAATTTTAATTACAAAAACGATTCTAAGATAATTACAATATCAATCAGTAAAAACATCAGTTCAAAAGCTTACACATTTGCAGAACAAGCATAAATTTTGTGATTGTTTTGGTATGCTATGCTCATCACAAACTGGGCGATGACAATTGGAACAAGATTTTCTTGTTTTTCTACGTTTTTTGATGGATTTGCAAACATAACAACTTCCAGTTACTATAAGGCGACCTGAGGAATCTCTACGTTGTTCTTCATCACCTGCAGAAATACAACTTGCAATAAGCCCTCCCAGCATGCATTCTAATCCTGATTTCGTGTTGAAGTGCTGACAAGCTCGTGGGTTTCTGGACCAAGTTTCAATCGCTGGCATTGCCAGTTGTTTACCTAAATCTTTCAAAAACGCACGCGGGCTGTTATTTTTCTTGGATTCTAACGGATTGTTTTCCATGTAAATTATATAAGCCGCTAGGCAAACTAAATCAATCATATTGTAAAACATTGCAACAGGCCACCTTCTAGTCTTCCTCTTGGAAATGTAATGGGATACCATTTTATCCATATTGTCAACACCACCTTTACCCCAATTGTAATACAGAATGATTTCGGGCTTTTTCTTTGGTCCACTTACATCTTTTGTGTAATGCATGGTTGACAACAATATGACTGACTTGTTAGATTTTGGCACATACGACACCATTGTAACTGTCATTGCTAAATCCAAAAAGAGAAGACAGTGGATCTCTCGATTTGTTAACAAGCATTTGTGGTGGTATGTAAGGCTTATTTTTTTTCAATGTCCCAACCATTGACAAACCCCATGAAAGTAGGAATCGTGGCAGAGGAAGCGTTGTAAAAAAGTTATCCATCACAACTTTCCGACTACTTTTTGAATTGGCAGCACAGGTCTTTTGTTACTCTTTCGCCCTGATTTTTTTCACGACCTTCAGCTGATTTTCCAGTGTATATTTGCCCAGTGAGTGGATAAGAATTTGCAGCATCACACACCCACCATATTTTGATACCGTATTTTGCCGGTTTTGACTGCATGTACTGGGTAAATTTTGTTCTACCCCTAAATGGAAACAGCTGTTCATCGACAGTAAGGCATTCGGAAGGCACATAATGAGCTGTGAGATTCATATTCATCAAGAGCCATATCTCTGAAATTGCTGCTGCTTTGTCATTTTTCAACCTATCTTGCTTTGTTGTAACATTATCAAAACGAAGAAACCTAGTTATTTCCCAAAATCTATTCACTGACATAGATGCACGATATAACTGATTAGCATCACTCTTCCACAGTTCTCTGATGTCTTCTGAGCAAGAATGGTGAACCCCTGCTGTAATGAGAATCCCAAGATAGCTATCGAATTCTTCGTCTTTCAACTCCTTCCAAATTTTGAGAGGGCTGTTTGGATTTTCTGCATTCCACTGAGAATATACAGATTTGGCTTTCCTGTTTGTTTCCCTGATTATGATATTGCACATAATGTTATCAAAAATGCACTTGATGGTTACAAGAACTGAAAGGGATTGAGTTTTTTTACAGGTCCTGATTTTTGGTGTAAAATGTTTTGCTGTGGTGTTTGAGTACTGTCAGGACCTGTCAGATTCCATGCAGTTCCATCTTTGCCATACAGCATCTGCTGATCGGGAACACTTTCTTCATTCTCGACTTCACTGTAACTTTCAGAACAGTCATCTACTTCTATTTGGGCATTATGATCAGCATTGACGTCTTCTTTATCAGTTTCTTCATCTTGAAGAGCTTGATTGTGTTTTGGTGGAACGCTGAGATTATCAGGAATGTTGGAGCAATACAACTCATTATCACTTTCTGAATCATCAATGAAATTATCCAGATATGATTGTTGTTGCTCAAAACTCATTCTACAACAAGATGAATTATGCATTATAGTAAGTGCATATTAGTCAAAACACATTGAATTCAAAAGTGTAGGCATATTAGTAGGTGCATCATCTTACCGACTGAATTCTTTCAATGAGAATACTTGATCGCGTTTTGCCATTTTTATGTTGGTCTTGTGCGAGTATAAAACTAGCAAGTTCAAGTATAGAAAGCGTCCAGTGAATACCAGAAGATAAAACTAACACAAAAATTAAAAATGAAAGTTTTCAGAAAAACAATACTTAAAGTTTTCAGAAAAAATAAAACTGAAAGTTTTCAGAAAAAATAAAACTGAAAGTTTTTAATAAAATAAAAAAATTATGATTTTTGCTATTGATTTCATATTGATATCAATAACAACACATATAGGTAAGTTATAAAAAATAATGTATGTTCATAATTCCCATGTAAATCAGTGATGAAGGACTTGGGTACCCGGGTACCTCGTTATTGATTTACTTAAAATTTCTCACCCATGGAGAAGAAGGTTAAACTCCTTGCTTTTTAAAATATACTTTGTTTTGAAACTCCCCTTTTCCTTTATGCGACGCAGATACACCCTAGCATGTTTTGAGGATAAAATTGATTTTTATTCCTCTGTGCCTCTTTTTGTGGGGAATGCAAACTTGCTCCAAAAACGGGGTAGTCCTATCATTGGAAGTACTCTTGTTACGTCTGGCCTGATAGACACTGAGAATTAAATCCATCTTTACATTTTGAAGCTGCCTCCTTATAGGAATTTTGCAACCCTTTTTTCTACTGATTAAATTCCTCTCGCTTATAGAAAGGAACATTATATCTTTTATCGTCATGAAAACGCTGTGTTTTCTTTTGACCTTCTTTTACGACGCCTACGAACTTGGTTGGTTTGCGTACCTTTTGATACCCCGATACGCGACGCCGGTTGGACTTGTTTTTCAGTAGACGTTTTTTATGGGTGGAAATATTTACTATTAAAATTTCCAACAATAAAAGCATACTTTTCAACTATAATAGTAATTCCTCTACTGAGTCAGGAACTTCACATTGTCTACTGACGGTAGTTTGACAACCACATTTCTTGGTTGTTTTCTCAATGAGGCCCCATTGCTGCATATTATCTGTCCCAAACATTTGAAGCCGTCTCGTCTTGCCACACATTATTACAATGATTGTGCAGGGCCGTAGCCAGGACGTTATCCTGGGGGGGGGAGGGGCGGGATTTTCAGAAATTCCGGACCTTTTTTCAAAAATTCTACTGAGTCGGACCTTTTTTCAAAAATTTCACTGAGTTGGACCTCTTTCCATATTTGGGAGGCAGACCTTTTTCCATATTGGGGGTGGTCGTCGACCCCCCTGGCCTCCTTCCCTGGCTACAGGCCTGCTGTGTAGATTCTGTAAGTGCCTTTTTGCATTTAAGTAATACCCTGTATTGGTTTCTGTCATTTGCGAACTATCTTCTAGCTGCCTATCGCCAAACGGTAGTCACGACCCTTTAATGGTCTCCGAATGTTCCGAATTCGAAGATATATTCACATTTTTCATGACCTGAGGTTAGTTCTCCTAAACACGGAGTGGGTAAATACCCACTCATGGGTGAAATGGAGTGACAAGACTCCTCCAATCAAGTAAAAGAAACCTTAACTTTCTGGACCGCCGTTAATTAGATATGATTTTTGATTGGCTACCGGTATCAAATCATATCTTTTTTGCTATAAAAGTCTGATTCAACAGTTATGTCATTAGGCGAGTCACTCGCGATCCGTTTTAGGCGTGCAGACTCGCTTCTTATTAAGCCAGGACGCTTTTTCACGCCAATAAATCTTGTCCACATCTTTCCCTGTCGTAAATTTTCTATCCCTCACTTAGCTTTAGCCATCACGCCCTCTGACACTCTGCCTCAGCTCTTTCTATAATATTATTGTTAATATTTTCGTTTTCTGAGAAAATATTACGTTTCTTGTTAATAGCTGCCTCTCCTCCTTTGGGCCTGATGCAGACTATGCTCTCGCACTCGCTGCTTTCTTCTAAAACAAGATTCTCATTTTTCGCTCTGCATGACACCCTGACTGACACTCGCAGACTGTTCCTTCATAGAAGGCTGAATATTATTTCGTTGAATATGTAAGAAGCTATTGTCCCGCCTCACTACTTCAGATAACTCATTAGCCCAGTTGTTAGGGTTAACGTCCGCTACTTTGATTTTCCCAGGGCCTACTATTCTCCGACTCCATTCATCATGTAGGGTGGGGATAGATTTGTATCTTGAACAACTCCCGTAGAAACTGGTGTCATTTGCTTTAAGCTGGCTCTATTTGCTTCTTCCTCCAAGTGGGTCGAGGTTAAAAATTTATTCAGCGTATGATTCGTTGCACTAATAAGGGCAGTGGGTTTCTTCATCATGTTTTCAATCATATCTTGCAGTACTTCCCGGGTGAATGCCATACCTCCATCAACTACGGCAGTGATGAATTCATTTTTCATTAAATAAGAGGTTGATTCATTTGTTTCTAATCCAGCAATATTTGTGTCGATAAGTTCCATCATCGACTGGTTTAAAACACGCAACTGCTGAAGTAAATCTAGGTGATTATTAGGTACATTTGTCTTTTCAACACCCACCTGAGTACAGTGGTCATACCTTTCAGTTAATGTAAAAGGAGAGTCCAGCTTTGATGTGTACACACTCTATGAGAATTCGGCTGCTGGTCCGAAGGTGTCATTTCGTCCGCCGTGACAAAATAAGGGTGTTCCCATTCTACCTTCACATTTATTTCTGAGGAGTAACGAGAGGATTCATTATGGAAGACGTGGTCTACACTTTTAAGTTTAGTTTATCACTTCGTTATGTTTAAGCCTTCACTTATCATGCTATGCATTTCTATAAATGATAAGAGTTCGCTGATGAACCTGTTTCATTAGTAGTGGTGTGTGATCCATCGAAAACCATCGATCGGTCGATGTTTTTGTTCATCGATCATTTACAAAACACTGAAACCATCGATGGAAATTTCGATTGTACTACGATGGTAAATGTTTGGTTAAGTTAAATCACCAGACAATCACTAGACGAGACGACCAATGCGGTTTCGAGATTTGGCGCTGGCCTCCCATTGGTGCTTTATACCAGATAAATAAGGTGAGAAGTGTCAGACAGTATCAGATTGTCGATTGTCGATCAGACAGTATCAAATCGATAAGGACTCCTGCATAGTGGAACCACACACCAGGCGTAAATATTTTTGAAGTCATCACAATCAGGGTTGCCAGGTTGGGCGATTTATCGCAAATTGGGCTACTTTTTTGATCAAATCGCGACTAAAATTTCAAATTTGCGATTGCGACTGAATTGATCTACTAAAATTTCAAATTTGCGATTTTTGGGCGGTTTTTTTGTGAGAATTTTGTGACGATTTTTGGGCGAAATTATTGTCCAATAACAAAAAAAACTGGTTTTAAACATTTCTGAAAACGAGGAAGAGACGTGAAGACCAGAGGCGTGATTAGGTCATATTACTGTTCTTTTACTGGATACACTAGCCAATCCATTTTCGAAATTTGGCACTGACCTCCCATTGGTGCTTTATTCGCAATTGAGTATGTATAAGGTGATAAATAAGGTGCAGCACCATCAGTATTCGATCGAAAAGCAGTAGCCTAAATGTTTTAGAAGACTTCACAATTTTAAGTAGACTTCACAGTTTTTAGGTTTATCTTCTCTCTTCGTTTTTCATGTCGATAGCTTAAAAGCTAGCACGTAATTATTTTTTATTTAATTTTATAATGCGAATGGAGTGAATAAGAAGTCGTTATTTTATTTAAATTTTGTTGGTTGTTTCTACAGTATAATGGGTAAATGGGCGAAATATTAAAAAAAAAATACCAAAAATCATGGGAAAAAGAAAATGGCTTTATAGAATGGCTAGAAGAATGTTCAGGTAAGTTGCATAAAAGCTTTCTTTTCCTGTTATCTTATGCACTATGCTGAAGACCAAACTTGTTTTAAGTGATTCAGAAGATCATTCGTATGCGTACTGTAAAGTACGCAAAAAACGTCTAAGGGCCCTTTAAAACAAACGTTTCAAATTTTGAGTCAATCTTTTTGCCATTAATCAAAGTAGATTTAGGATTTGAATTTTTGCAAGAGCTGCATAACTGTGGAAAAGGTGTTATTAAGGAAGTTTTAAAGGAGAGATGTTTCAACTTTTTACGATCATTGTGTGCAGAAATTCAACAACAATTTCCTAGTAATTTTGTGATGTATGAAAAGATAAAAAATCTTTCTCCTGCACTCATTCTTAGTCAATGCAGAAAACCATTTTGTGAATTGTTACTAAAACTGATCAACATGGAAGGTTTAGAAATTAGAATGATTGAATCTCAGTGGTGATCAATAATTACTAAAGATTGGACCTTATATTTTAGTGAAAATGTGCCAAGTGACTGTCAGCAGTTTTGGACTGAATTGTACCATTACAAAAATGATGGATATGAGTATGGATTTCCAGAAATTGCAACATTTGTACTAAGAGTTCTCACTCTTCCTATCAGCAATGCATCCGTTGAGAGAGTCTTTTCCATCATGAATAATGTCAAAACTCCTCTCCAAAAGTTCCCCAATTGGGCGACCGAATAGTGCTTGAACCTGGCAACCCTGATAACAATTGTAAGTACTACAAATATTTTTACTAAAAAATTTTTTAAGAATATCTTCTCTATCATTTCGGTAGACGTTATCAGGTGATGATTAGCATGTAATTATTTTTTTTATTTTATGAGGGGAATTATACTAAAATAAATTAGTGACTGGCTATCTCCACGAATCTATAGACGAAATGACTACTAAGAATGAGAGATCACTTGTGTGGGAATACTTCGATAAAAATGAAAAAAGAAAAGGAACTCCAAAATGTAAACTTTGTATGAAATGTCTGAAATATAGTGGTAACACAACAAATTTTAGACAATATTTTTAGGGAAAAAATTAGAAGAAAGCAGGAAGAGGAAAATGCCAATAATAGGAGGTGATGGTGAAGAATTTGAGGAAAGCCAGCCAAAAAACCGAATTTGCAAGTTCTTTTATTAATGTTTAATTAATTTTAACATTTAATCTAATTTATCTAATTATATTTATTTATTACAATTTCATTATTCTAGGAAAAAATTTTAATACATTTTTATTCTAGATGACTATGGCAGTAACAGACCAAGCTCTTCTTGTTCTGATGTCACAAATTCAACTACTTCTAAACATTCCCAACTCTCTTTAGAAGATTCATTTGGTAATATTAACAATTACATGGGTAAGAATATGTTTAAGTAGCGACCGGGAATATAGGGAATTTTATTTTTCACTATAATTAACTTATGAATTACTGAAATCATATTATTTATTATTCATTCAGATGGAAGTTTCAAGAATGAAATTCTTCAAAAAAAGTTAGTGTGTTGGATTGTGAAGGACAGTCGGCCTGCAGACGTAGGTGATGGATGAGGGTTTTCGAAGTTTCATGAAGGAGGCATGTCCTCGATTTAATATACCACATAGGACAACAATCACAAGAAAAATCGTTTCAATCTACGAAAACGTGCTTGCCTTCATGAAGATTGAATTGAAAAAAATCAATCACATTTCTTTGACAACTGATTTTTGGACTGATAGCTGAATAACAGGAGTTATTTAGGAGTAACTGGGCACTACATCAATGATTTCGAACATATGAGCTGCACACTGGGTTTAATTCAAGTAGAAGAAGGACATACAGGTCAAAATCTTTGCCGATATCTGAATGATGTGATGCAAGCATGGGATATTGAGAGAGAAAGAGAAGATCATTTCCTGTGTAACAGATAATGCTGGTAATATGTGTAAAGCCATCGAATTATTTTTGGGCAAAGAAAAGCATGTAAGCTGCTTTGCCCATACCTTAAATTTAATAGTTTGTGACACCATCTCAGAAGTAAAAGAATTTGCAGCAATTTTTGTTAAAGTTAAGAACATTGTGAGTTTCTACCACAAAAGCAGCAGCAAAGCTGGAAAAATTGCAGAAGGTTAGATGTACCAAGCCTTTGAAATAAAAGCAAGATCTTGTAATAAGGTGGAATTCCACTTATCTGAAGATAGAGAGATTTTTACTTCTGAAAGATGTGGTAAGCTTAGTTCTGCAGAATACAATTGACTCCTCCAATACTTCAATACCAGATGATCCCTGGAAGAGAATTAAATATTCTGGAATTTGGAAAAATCATTCTGCGACCATTTTATGAAGTGACAAACGAAATTTCTGGAGAAACAAATGCCACCATCAGCAAGGTAATCCCGCTTGTATCTATAATGACAGATGCACTTAGCAATTTGAAACCCCAAACAACCGTCGGGAATGCTTTGAGAAAATCCGCATTTCACCACTTGGGCAAAAGATTTGGATCATGAATCATTAGTTGTTCCACTGTTGACCATTCCTCTTCTGCCATATTATATTTTAGTTTTGCCCGACAGAAGGAGAAGCCAGTGAGACTGTATCTTTACCCGGACATGACATTCACCTATTGATATCGACATAGTTCCAGATCTTGAAAAAAATTAATTTTAATGCTATGATTGTGTGCGCGATTGGACATATTGTAGCGTGCTGGAAAGAACTGTTAATCCGAAACGTAAAGCCAAATTCCTGCCGCGAAGAGAAGCAGAGTTTTAAGTAAAAGTTTTTTTTTAAAGTTTATTAGAAACAATAAAAGGGCCAGAAATTAAACAAGGAGAATCCCCACTGATTAACTATATTAGCGAAAATTTACCAGTTATGGATATTCAATCTAAAGGCGTAAATTATTTTTTTATAAATTAAGTTATTAACTTGACGTCAATAAATAATAACAATTTTCTTCTCTTTTTAAACCTTGTGGATAATAATAAAAAATCCCAACAAAATCTATCAAATAAATAGAAAAATAGCCGAAACTGTGGATACCTTAATAAATAAAGGAAAAAACAGAAAACACTACTCCACATAGAAAAATATTTTACTGACTCAGATGTACATTTCGGATTTCAAAAATTCATCATCAGTGAGTGATTTACAGACGGGCAATACCCATATATATACAGAACTAGAAAAAACCTAAAACCAATCCTGTGCCAAGTTTAACGGCTTTAATTATGACGTAGTCGATAAATTAACGTCAAAAATCAATTCCCACTTAAAATTAGACAGGATCACTACCCTTGGACAAAACTGCAATAAAGGTTTTAAAAATTCCTTAGTCCTACCATTAAATGTAAATTTAAACAAGGGTTTTAGAAACATCTGCAAGGATTTCAATTGCAAAGTGGTTTATAAAAGCGCAAATACCATAAAAAGCAGATTGAGTTCTATAAAGGAAACACTATAAATGAAAAAGCGGGGGTATACAAATTGAAATGTGCGTCATGTGATCATTTTTATCTTGGATCCTCGAAACGTGGTGTTAAAACAGGCTAAAAGAACACCTAGCCTGCATTAGAAATGCTAATATAGAAGTATCAGCTTTTGCTGACCATGTACTAAACGAGAAACATGATTATGCGAATGAGTTATTTGAAGTGGTGCACAGTTGTAGTACTTATAAACTATCGTATCTTCTTGAATCTCTTGAAATTGTGAAAAATAAAGCGACTAATAACATATTAAACAGGGATGAGGGCCCCATGCCAGTATCTCCATGGTTGCCTTTAACAAAATACTTGACCAAATAAATAAATCATGTAATTCTTGCAGTAGATTACCCCCCCCCTCTCCCTGGTATGATCGCTTTATTTTATTTTGTTCAATTTGGTGTTTGTTTCTTATTTCGTGTATTACATAGGCGGTTTTTTATTTTGTGTATTCTTTATTATCACTATTATGTATTGGTTAAACTCTATGAACTTCGATGTTTTTTATTTTTTATCAGCATTTATTGTTAAGTTGAAGACTTTTGTAAAGGTCAGGGAAAACAGACTCGCTTCGCTTTGATTGGCTATTTGATGCTAGCAAGATGTTATATCTTTTTCCTCCTTCATTTGATTGGTTTTAGGTTTTTTCTAGTTCTGTATATATATGGGTATTGCCCGCCAGTAAATCACTCACTGATGATAGATTTTTGAAATCCGAAATGTACATCTGAGTCAGTAAAATATTTTTCTATGTGGAGTAGTGTTTTCTGTTTTTTCCTTTATTTAAAATCTATCCAATTAAATTAATTCCTTTTATGCGGTTTTTTATTTTCTTTTTTTTTCTTTTAATTTCTTTATTTTTGTAATCCTACTGAATCACAAAATAACACGGAAAAATGATCCGAAATATAACTGCAGCTTATGACATCAACCAGTGTATAATAAAAGTACCGGTCGTATTCGGAAGGAATACGAAAACAGAGGGTAAAAGCAAAAGGTTAAAGAGTAAAAAATTCAAAAAAAAAAAATTAAATATAAAGAACTTAAAAGGGAAGGAACACTCAATTCACTTAGACTTACTAACACACCAGACACAAAATAAAGCATAAAATAAAAACCATGCATAGAAGACGAAGACCAACGAAGTCACGGATGAACTGAGAAAAGTGCAGAAAGAAGCTGTCATTTGTTCCGAGGTAAAAAAAGAAATTAAATAAAAATTATAAACAATTCGTAATAAATAATAATGCATCAGTCAATACATTACAAAAAAGAATTCAAATAACAAAAGGTGAAATAATAAAACAAAACACAGAGGTGAAACGTCTTCGCGCGCACACTCTGAGTCTGAAAAAAGATGACTTGCGGAGAGGGCAACCTGCTGAATGAACGACGCAATTGATCCATTAAAAGAACTGGCACCTTACATCTAAATGGCCAGAAGATAAAACACAAAAATAAAAATCTTGAACACAGCAGACAGCCACCATCACCACCAGGACGAGGAAGAATTTAAAAAGATTACTTGGGACTGGAAAAGATTGCACGAATTGACTAGGACTCTACGGAACACTAACGTACGTCCGAGGAGGGGGTCACTAGTTCCATGAACGACGGCGGTTTTAAGTAAATGGATTTTTTTTTAAAGTTTATTAGAAACAATAAAAGGGCCAGAAATTAAACAAGGAGAATCCCCACTGATTAACTATATTAGCGAAAATTTACCAGTTATGGATATTAAATCTAAAGGCGTAAATTATTTTTTTATAAATTAAGTTATTACTTGACGTCAATAAATAATAACAATTTTCTTTTCAAAGAAAATATCTCTTTTTAAACCTTGTGGTTAATAAAAAAAATCCCAACAAAATCTATCCAATTGAATAAATTCCTTTATTGCAGTTTTTTATTTTCTTTTTTTCTTTTAATTCCTTTTTGTAATCTTACTGAATCACAAAAGAACACAGAAAAGTGATCCAAAATTTAACAACAGCTTAGGACGTCAACAAGTATACAATATAAAAGGGCCGGATCCACAGTGAGTAGACGAACCAGTTGAGCAACGCTAGGAAGGTGACGAGTTCAGAACAAAACTTGGAAGATCTAAGCATCCAGGGATAATAGGCAAGGCCCACAAAGAGAGTCCACAGTTAATATGGCGTCACAAAAATACTAAAAATAAGGAAAAAAACAGTAAAGCATTCTATTGGAAATAAAAATAATCTTTAAAAGAAAAAAAAATAAGCTACAGAAAGTATGGTTCATATTCGGAAAGAATATGAAAACGGAAAATATAAGTAAAAGGTTAAAGAATAAAAAATTCAACAAAAAAATAAATAATAGAACTTAAAAGGGATGGAACACTGAATTCACTCATACTTCCTAACACAACAGACAAACAAAATAAAGCACAAGACAAAAACCATGCATAGAAGACAAGACCAACAAAGTGATGGATGAACGGAGAAAAGTGCAGAAAGAAGCTGTCTATGTTCTAAGGAAAAATAATAAAAAAATTAAAAAAAAATTATAAACAATTCGTAATAAATAATAATGTATCAGTCAATAAATTACAAAAAAGAATTCAAAACACAAAAGGTGAAATAATAATACAAAACACAGAGGTGAAACATCGTCGCGCCCACACTCTGAGTCTGAGAAAGGATGACTTGCGGAGAGGGCAACCTGTCGAATGAACGACGCCATTGATCCATCCAAGGAAATGGTACTCTAGATCCAAATGGTCATAAGATAAAACACAAAAATAAAATTCTTGACCACAGCAGACAGCCAGGATCACCAGCAGGACTTGAAAGAATTTAAAAAAGATTATTGAGACTGGAAAAGGTGGCACCGATTGACTAGGACTGTCTGGAACGCTAACGTACGTCCGAGGAGGGAGTCACTCGTTCCATGAACGACGGCGCTTAATAGCCACATGGAAGAAAACGCCGAAAGATAGTGCACATCACAAATCCAGATATCAAAGCTGCTAAAAGAAAACGCCTGATGTAACCATAAAGTAAAAAAATAAAAGAGAAAGGTTAACCGAAGAAACTCAGAAACTACTCCTCAAGTCGGAGGAGTAGTCCGAGTGGAAGTCGCAAGCAGACTCCCCTCAAATTCCAAGAGAAAAAAACAAACAAAACAACTGCCGAAGACGCACACGCACCTGAGACAGCACGAGAAACGAACGACACACACAACAATAAGACAACACAGACAGAAACAAAAAACAATGGAAAAGTTGATTTAAAGCTTAGCTGCTAGCAAACAAAAAAATTATACAAAAAAATATAAATATAATTCTAAAAATACTAAGAAGGGTAATCATAACCGAAAAAAAATTAATTTATCAAAGACAAACAGATAGGAGAAAACACAAAGGCAGACAAAGGAGTAGCAGAAAAAAAATTACAATTAGTTCGACAAAAGACTAAGAATAACAAATTTCCCAGAAGAATAATATAAATGGACTGAACGCGGAAAAATATACAAATTACTTGAAACCCACAAAGCTAGTTAATTCTTCTTGAAGAAAAAATTTACTTGTTTAAGAAAAAGTCTCGACTAACATTAAAAAATAAACGTTATATGCACCCTTTTTTTTATTTATAGAGGGGTGGGTCACGGTAACATCCTCATTGAAGTAAAGAAAAGGCTAGAAAAACCGAAGTATGGAGGGGAAATATTATCATTAAATTTTTATTTATCTGAGAGATCAACCGGGAAGTAGGGACGTTACATTATATACATATACCTACAGTATGTTCTTTCACATGATGGATCATCGGCTTCGGCGACTCGTGGTTGTGTGATGGTCTCTGATGCCCGAGGACGCAGGTTCGACCCCGGCCAAGGACGATGAGGATTTTTCAGGGAGAAAATTCTGAGGTCATGCACTTTCTTCAGAAGGGAAATAAAGCTGTTGGTCCCGTGTAGTTGTTTGCCGGCTGCACTTTAAAGAACCCTTGCGGGGCAAAATTTGCGGCCCCTATAACGCCATTCTGAAATGACCATATCAAATGAAAAGGACGTTAATACCAAAAAGCCAAACAACATGATGGATCACAATTGATCGTTATCAGTGTTATATTTTTGTACCGTTAGTGGTTCTCACTACTGGTGCGTTATTATTTACATGTTAAAGGAGAAAGCGTTACATGTGTGCAGTTAAAGAATGTCAATACATAATTCCTCGATACTAATATGTCATGGGACAAAAGAACACATTGATATTCAAGTTTACTCTCGGGCTTTTATGATATCATGCTTCATAATTTGCACAGGTATAAGCGAGCCTGTTAATTGAGCAGAACTTGGACGACTATCTATCTGTGATCGCTGTGGCCCAGTATCTTACATCATTACTTTATGACTTTTACTTTTTTTCTCAATAGGTGTAATTTATCACTGCTTAATAAACCAGTTATATATACTTCACCTCCGTCTCTGTAGGTTGTTTTCATTTTGGCTTCTGACGGACCAGAACGTTTTGGTAATGACAGCAGGCGAGAAAGGAGCCTCAACAATGGACATTAGTTCAGAACGGCGTTGTTTGTTGGTGAGAGAAACATTCAAGTAGTTCGCACTCCTCGCTAGAGAGCGGGACGTTGGTAAGTGCTTTCCATTGTTAATTTGGATCAGAAGGACCAGCGCGAGGATGAGATCTCACAACTCAAAAAAAGTGCTGTACACTCGCGCCAATGAATCTATGAACGTATCGGTAGGGAAATTCTAAGAGATAATGACTTTAGCATAGTGAAGTTCGCAGTAGTCCGAGAGAGCTTTTTAGAGGCCTTGCCCTGTAATGTGGGAATCCATTTAAGTGATTTAGAGTTCTCGTTATGGAGGAAATGTTTGATGAAACAAAACGTTATGAATAAAAAGTTAAAAAAAGCATTGCGAAATGGCGGGCGTCTTTAATGATGACAGGAATAGAAAAGAAAATATTTATTCCAATGGTAATAATGTGATTGGCGAACAAAATAATAATAGCCCGGATAAAAATAGCGATAGTGGAGCTATTAGGAATACTAGGAGATTATGTGGCAAGTAAGAGTTGATGTTACATAATGGTCGTAGTTTTGATTTTGAGCAAGAAGATGGTGATACAAAATTCGGTAATTGATATAGAGACTGGCGAAGTAGCTTTTCGCATTAAGGATTATATGCTTCCGCACTCTGATTCGCCATATAAAACCTAATAGAATTCTCTAATGGAAATAAGAGAGCGAGGCACACTCAGTGAAATTAACTTTGATAGATATATATGAGGCAAATTGCTAAGGAGATAGGCGACACAGAACTATGTTCCAAAATGGACGCTACCAAATATTTTATAAACATCAATTATCCGGTTAGCACAGTGTTAAGCTGACCGGATCTTAAGATTCTTTTGATGAACTCATCATCAGGACTACAAACTCGAATGTTAAAAACTAATAATAATTATTAAATGGAGGTGCTTGTCCAAGCATAGGTAATGGTTTTTCAATTAAAAAATGGAAGGAAAATCTCTGTGACCCGGATTCGAACCAGGAATCTCGACTATCATGGCCGATGCCTCTATCAATTAAGCCAGGTTCCCGTCTCCCATTGGGCTTTCAACCTTGACAACTTGGTTGTCTTTAATTCACCTTGAGACAGCTTGGCTGTCCGTGGTTTCTGCGATAGCCCAATTGGTAGAGGCATCGGCCATGATAGTCTAGGTTACTGGTTTGAATCTGGGTCACAGAATTTGTCCTTCCATTTTTCAATTGAAAAATCATTTGAATGCTAAGTTGGAACCGGATAAGTTTGATTCTCAATTTAGTTCGTCAAGGCAAGGACTCCAATCTGTGTGACAAAAAGGTAAAAGGAATCCAAGACGTTGTGAGGGACAAAGACAGCATTACCTACTAGCTTTCTGAGAAGGACGAAAAGAAGTGTGATGTTAGCGTAATCACTGAGCAAGAGGAAACTTTTATTAGTGAGAATGAAAAAGATAGGGTTTCTAAGGACCCATTTCCTAGAAAAAAAATCAGGATTTAATAAGATATAATTCTGCAAACAATAAACTTGTTATGGAGCTGATATCAAAACTACGGCATTTTCTCAAGATTATACATAAGCTTATTGCTATAATCGAAGATGGGTATTACGATCGAAGATCTGTCAAGAACACAAATGAGGAACCTACTGGTAGCGACAAAGAAAGGAACACAAAGGAAGCGACAAACGCAAGGATCGGGAACCCACAGTTATAGATGTACCAATAAGGTTAAGCGGAATAAGGAGATGAAAAGGAGAGTAAATAACCGCCATAGAATTAAGCAAAAGCAAGATGAATATTGGTAGAATGGAAATCTTTCCAATTTTATGGAAGTTTTTAAAATGAAAAACGGTTCGACAAGCCCACATGAGTGCGTGTCCTATAATTTACTTTTAAGCACAGTTAATAATTAATATGTCAGAGTGGAAGAGAGGGAGAAGAGCTGTCTTGGTTTGGTTTGGTTTATTTGATATTAAGGTCCTTTTCAACTGCCATGGTCATTTTAGGATAGTGTTATATTTGGGGCTGCAAATTTTGCCTTGCAAGGGTTCTTTAACGTGCAGCTGGCAAACGACTACACGGGACCAATGGCTTTACTTCCCTTTCGAAGGAAGTGCGTGATAGAGCTGTGTTGTTTATCATCATAAATTTAATAAAATACGAGATTTCTTTAAGTTTCTTACAATTCTTTCTTGTAAGAAATTAGAATATAAAGTCATGAATATAATAACAATTCTTTTTCTTCTCTGCTTTTGATCTTGGAGTGCGATTCTACCAGCGCTAACCGATCACTTGCTTCTCGTAGTGTATCTTGCTCTAGACCTCCGTTGCAATGTGATGAACAGAAAGGCCAAAAAGTGTGTGAAGCGTGGCTCTTCGACGTAATAGTAGTTGTAACTGCCAATTGAGACCGCAGCAACCCGATAGGGTAAGTCGACCGTGGCAAGGAAACTATTAAGAACAAACGAACAACTTATATTAGCAAATAATCACCTTAATAAATTGCTAAGTCAATATGTATATAAGGCGACATCTAAGATTTCACATTAAACGTAATGGCATAGCGAATAGAAATAATAAGTGTGATTACTTTTGTATTAACCAATGCTAAAAATCAGGCGAGCGGTGGATGTGCGAAACAACAGCGCTGCTGTCAATTTCGACCAACTTCGTAGTGTTTTTTTGCTGGCTGCAAATGAGAATTTCACGTTTCGTGTTAAGTTTCTATCGTATATTTTATTGTTTCACTATTTATAATTGATGAGCTTGTTATAATGTGTTATTAGTGTAATTTTCATATCGTTTGTTACGTTTAAAACAGTATTTTTACTCGTATTTTAAAAAATTTACTCGGTTTATTTACTCGTGCAAGTACCTTATGACAGCAGATAAGCTTACTTCATTCCCTCTGCGATCAGCAAATGTCTGACTATTGCGGTCGTTGATTTTGAAGATCACCGAAATTAACCCCTTTTAGAGTTGGAACAGATTCAAGTTTTAATGAATTTCGTTTTAATTTTCAATGAATTTAAAACTGCAGGATTATAGAAAAAGCAATACGCTCTGAAATGAACTGATCACACTATGCTGTTCGCATTTGGATACTTGGTCTTCGCTGGCAAAAGGTAATCCATTGCTTCTTAATCGATTCTGATTGTATAAATCTATGAAACGTGATGTCTCTTTCGGATTTCTTATTTACACATCCAAACAGAAAACAATTCAAAGACATTCTAATAGTAAAAAGGCAAGCAAACTCTTGTGTTATGTAGAATCGAAGTGGTTCGCAGCAGGAAATGACTTCTTGTTCCGCTGGTTCCTCTTAGGGGCCGAGAGGGCCAATTTAAGAATTGTTCAATCTATCGAGGCGTTTTTCTTAATAAAATATTAGGATAAATCGAAAATCTATGGATGATATATTACCCTGGATGCAAAAAAATAAATAAACCATTCGAATTTTTCCATGGAGTTTACCTTTAAGAAGCAGTAAATAAAGATTAAGAAAAAAAAGAACTCGCGTTTGAAAATTAATTTTTAAAACTACTGTTAACCTTTCGTTCTTTTCCTTGTAAGCGAATATTAAAACCCTGCGACTCGCTGGTCGAAAACGCACGCAATGACATCTTGCGGATGCGCTAGAAAACTACGCAAGTAATCAAACTTGTTATTCTATTCGTTAAGGTATTACTTATAACTACCCCAACTAAAGACCCCCTTGCTTAAGCATGTAAAACCCATAGGTTGCCCGAAGGGATGACTGGCATTGGCATAAGGAATGATAACTTATAAGTTGAGTTCCTTCACCAACGGAAAATCGTGTGTATCGATGAATGCCAGTTATGTGGCTCTAGGGTTTCTGCTCAGAATCTTGGTGAAGATCCTCTGCGACTAGTGTAGGTTCTATTTTAGTGGTATCAGAAAAAAATTTCCTTTCCTCTCAGTAAAATGAAAGAATGTGTATAGTCCAGGATTTCAAGAGTTAAATCAAGGGGCTTATGAATAAAACAATTATGTGAGAAGTTTCACCTTTATCATTACAAGCTTCCCTTGGATTGCTTATGCTGTTGTAGACAAATTCGCTTCTGCTATCAGTTCGGCGAACGTTCCCATTATGGCCTTTCTCTTAATGGCCAGCAGTGACGGATTTCTTTTCCGTTTACAGAACCTCGTTGACTGCCGTGGATGGCTGATTTCTCTTGAATAGTTGTCCATGGTTAATTCTTTTAAAAGTCAAATCGATGCTGGTAGTAGGATGAATTGATGGTCCCTTGGAATTATAAAAATTATTGGAAGTAAATTTATTATTTGGAATAAAATTTCCACTTATCTTCTCTGGGGCAGCCTTCTCTTTCATTCGTGTACAAGATGTAAATCCAATTCCTTTGAGGAAAACCTTTCCTCGGAAATGGCAGTCTTACTGCTGATGTTGAAGACTCTCTGCCTATTTGCCTGTCTTCAATCAATATTTCTGAATATTATTCATCTTTCTAGTAATTATTGCTTTATTTGTCATTTTCCTCTGAAAATTATTTTTTTGATTTTTGTCTTCATTACTCCTCAACGCATTTCTCCAATATATGGCTTTTTGCTGCAATCTTCGACCCATTTCCTTCCCTGAGTCATTTGTTCCTTTTTTAAAATTCGAAAAATTTTCTAACTCACCTAATGGATTTATCTTCGATTTCTCAGCTGCATCTCTATTATAGCCTACCCATAACTTAACTTTGCTATATATTCGGTCAAGACTTTTGGGCGCTTGCAATATCAATTTTTCTAATTTTCTAATATTTCCGGCTCCTTGACCATCCCAACTAACAGATTTCTTGACCATCCCAACTAACAGATTTAACAACTCTTCCATATGGTTGTCAGGTACTACTTCTCGAATCTCTTCCTTTTGCTGTCATATAATCCCGGGCCAAACCTCTTCTTCTTGGTCTTAACTAATTTCTGTGAGATAACGGCGTCTTTTCTAACACTAGCAATTAAAGTATTTTTCTTCAATTTTCTTTCGTGTACCTCTCAATTTGAAGTCCTTTTCTCTTTAGTCTCTGCTATTCCATTTTCTCCGTTTATCCTACCTTGACGCTTCTTTCCATCTTTTCTTTGTCTTGGTAATAAGCGCCTGAATAAGCATCTTCCAATATAATCTTCTTACTAAATTCTAAATAATCTTCAACTGGCTGAACAGGGGCAATTGACTGATACGACTTTTTAATAGGCATCAATTTCTGATTTACTACTTCTTCTGATTAGCCTATATTCGTCCATTTGTCATTTTGAGTTCCTAAATTTGGAGGTCTTTGGGAAGCGCAATAATATCTACTAAATATCATTTGAAGAGAATTGTTGGTAGCATTCATCTTACGAAAAATTGTACACTGTGTTGACACAGATAAAATCCTGCCTAAATTCCCGTCCTTTATCGCCACTATCAAGTTATCCTAATAATTTAAATCCTCACACTCCTGGTCATTTCCTAACTAGAACATCAATGACGACTTTGCCAGAACAGGCCTTATGCGAACAGAAAGTTAACACAATATCAAGATATGAACATCTTCAAAATTGTTCTAGCATTTTTGGTCTCATTGGAGTAAAGAACATCTTCATAATCTTCAAAGGAGACAAAAGTGAAATCAACGTGGCAAACAAAATATTCAATCAGGAATGATAGTGATAACCCAAAGTGAAATTCTTCCACCTCTTCAGTGGCAACTTGGACGCATTTTGGAATTGTGTCCTGGTAAAAAAATGCAATTAGAGCGCTAAAACTGAAAACTTCAACTTGTACTACCGTTCGTCCCGTAACAAAGGTTTGTGTACTTTCCTGTGAAAATATTCAACCCTTCTGAGAACTGAGAGATGCATCAAAGAAGACCACTGAACTTCTTTCTTTCATTCATAATTCGAATTTTCTATAATTTTATATTTGTGAGTTTATTTTATTTAATTAACTGATTTGATTTCATTTATTGAAAGTTTGTATTTTCAAGGCGGGCAGCATGATGAATCATGCATTCATTTTTGTTTGTACGAGTCATTTTGCTCTCTTCTGGCGCTGTTGATAAAACCTGGTCTAAAATTTCTAAAGCTGTTTCGAGAGTAAGAGAAAAGAACATTGGTGGTGTTGAGAGTATAGTTTTTTTCATCATGGCGTCCTTCTTGAGTCCCCTGCATCTTATGCAAAAAATTTGTTTTAACGAAAATATATGATTTAATGAAACAAAAATTGCTCATAAGCAAACAGTGAGTATTGAATTTTAAAGGGGTGGTTTGTCAAAGAACCAAGCACTGCGACCTCAGGTCTATTGTACTATTCCCAATGATGATGGAAGAACGATTATGAACAGGATAACACAAACATCCATGCCCTCGGCGGGATTCGAAAGACCTGTGCCTTAACCCTCTCGGCCACCGTGCTGGCTATGCAAACATCAGAAGAATATGTTTTTTATTTCATATTCAGGCTTTTAACCACACCTTTATAGTAGCATAAAAAGGAATTGATGGATACATTCACCCACTACCCCCCTACTTGGAGGATCCACTATGGAGTTGATAAGTCGACCAACCCTAGTCGATCGATAATTACACGTTGAAGAACATGTGAAATGTATAACGACAAAGATAACGAAAATATATTGCGCCTCGTAATACCCAAAACCGGAAGTCCATTTCGATGTCTTAAACAAAGACAAACGAAAGAAAGATTTCTAATTCGATATCTTAAACAAAGACAAACAAAAAAGGGGAAATTTAAAGATTGTACATGCAATTGACTTTATTGCTGGCGATAACACTTTGAATCAACAAAAGAGACGAAGAAATAAAAGTACATAATTCTTTCTCATAATTTACTCATTCGAGAATTTCATTGATGCAGTGAGAAAATAGTAAATATACTCTACGGGAAAAGCCTAATTGGGAGTCCAAATAATGACAGCGTGCGCTCTCCATTAGAATAATTCAACCATTTCTTTTCCTGTACGAATGCGGATTTGTGTATTTTTGCTCAACACGAAATGATTTTAACTCTTTCTTGGCGTCTAGCCTGCCCCTCGCCTTTCATTTCTCGTTAAAAAGGAGCAGAAGAAGAGTTGAGACGATGTTTTAATACGACTTGAACTGGAAATGATCGTGTGAATAATGTTTACGAAATCATGATCCCCTAAGGAACGATGAACAAATATAATTTAAATTAAAATCAACTTATTTTAATTTCATGTAAAAATTTCGTATAATTAATATTGGCATGGCTTATGCGATTCGCTGCACATACAGATCAAAATGACTAAAATTACGGGCAAATTAAAAAAAAAAGGAACATGGTATTAGATAGAATGCTGGAAGAGCCGGTTGTAAAGGAAGAGCCAGAATATTTAATTTATGGTTTAATTTTAGGTGTTTATAATAAGTCCGAAAACACTCGCGAAAATCATAACGGTCGATCACTGTGCAATAAACACCGGACTACAATGCCGGCCTCTGCCTAGTTTAGTGCAATCAAAATGCAGACAACATTCAAATCATTTGCTCTCTAATGCGCGATAAAACTTTTTCCAACTATAAGTATCCTAAATGCATACCTCTAAGCAAAAGAACAATGAAGTTAATGCAAGTGATGAGGCAGGAAATAAGAAAGAATTTTGAACACTTGGGTAATAGAAAATGTTTTTAATGGTTATAAGTTTCAGTTTCGAATAATCAACATCGACTGTCTAAAAGCACAGACGCAAAGCATCGCGAATCCATATCACAACGTTACCTATTAGCGACCAGCAGACTGCACAGGAGTAGAAGCAGGATGCCTATGCAGAAGTCTTCTTGGTGCCGGACTTTTGGGGATCATCAATGAAATTCGACTGTATAGACCTAACTTATCTCAATTTCTGCAATGCTTTTCTCCTAGTCTATATAGGCTGATATTTGTCCCATTTTATAACTGTATAAACGTTTTCCCATGCCCCATTTAATTTCTACAAAAATGTAATAAATGAAAAGGATATTCTACTATATACTTAACCATTTGCTTACCAAGATTTGAGGCCATAGCTCCAGTAATTTTAAAAAGTAATAACGAATATAAATAAACGTTATTGTTAAAAAGGCATGACGTTAGTCCTTGTTAAGGGAAAAAAAAGTAATTTAAAAAATTTGGAATTGCTGTCTCTTGGGTGGGAAGGAAGAAATGTCTGCCATGTTGAAGGAAATTAAATAAAGTCTGGTTTGGTTTGTTTGGTATTAACGTCCTTTTCAACTGCCATGGACATTTCAGGACGGCGTTATACGGGCCACAAATTTTGCCTTGTAAGGGATCTTTAACGTGCAGCCGCAAACGATTACACGGGAACAACAGCTTTTATTCCCTTCCGAAGGAAGTGCGTGATCTCAGGATTTCCCCCCTGAATAAAATCTTCGTCGTCCTCGGCCGGGGTCGAACCCGCGGACTCGGGCATCAGAGGCGATCACGCAACCACTGAACCAAAGGAGGACGATGAATTCAAATGGTTTTTGGTCTTTTTTCCTATGCACACGAGTGGGAACTTTAGCTTGAATAAATGGACATTAAAGGAATCTTACATAAATCAACGGCTATTGTGTATAATGCTCGTAATAACGAATTGGATGGTTTATCAGGACTATAAAATCTTGAATCCAAATACACACACACAGCAACGGTCGTATGAATCCGCTTATGAGAGTCCTATAATTTATTTAGTACGAACCATTTAAGAGAATCTTTGGACACATGTGTCAGTAAGAGTTTTCTGACCGGAATTTCCTAGTCAACATTCTCGGATCTATTGATCGATTTTACAAGACTTAAGACTCATTAACATTATGTATTTTATACACGTATTTACTTAATTTTACACACGTATATACACTTATTTACACAAGTTTACATACATATTTGCACATTCTTACTTTTTTACGGCTACATACACTTTTATATAGCGATATTTACACAAATTTACACACTGGTATAGCCATATTTAACCCAGTTTACACGCGTATACACATATTTACACACATGTACGGACACACTTTTGTACACAAGGCACACAAATTTACAAACGTATTTACACCTATTTATCCAAGATTACACTCATGTACACGTGTTTACAGTAATGTACACTCACAGCAATGTCCAAGTCGGAAGACTCATTTTATTAGGTTATAGCTCTCTGATTTCTATTATAAGAATATAGTACTACGTAGATGAGTTGTATGACCCATCTTTATGTGTTTACGAATCCCCGACTCATCTAAAACCCCCAAACTCAGCTTAACGAGTCAACTCATGGGAAATGGGAATTATTTCTGGTAGAGATACAAAATCAAGTTAAAAAAATATGGCGGATAGCGATACAGGAGAATTCGCTGTTCGTGTTTGTAAGAAGATTAAAACAAAATTATTAAAAGTAATAATATTCTTTCATATGACTATGGGTAAGAAAAGTTATCTAAAGACTATCTATCAGTAGGGATAGTATCTATAACTCTGAGTACGAGAACAGTTTCCCTCATTAACCCAACGTTGCTTCATAAGCCATTCTCCAATGTTCTTCGTCTTGCTCTGTCAAATTTTACCAACTCAAACAAAAATTGAACGAAAACAGGAACCTAAGTAAGTTACATTTTTCTAACATTTTTCTAAGGTAAATTATACTTATTTAATAGTTTCACATTTATTTGCTAGTACATTTTTCTCTTCATTATTGTTATGATTTGATTTGTTATTTTTTTTTTACTCCTTTTCATCTGAAATCTATATGCATTTCCACTAAACAACATTCAATATTATCGACTGCTAACAAATGGCTAATTCTCGCAGCAATGGATCCAAACACCGGAAGCGGTGTATCCGAACCTAACAGAAAGTAAGAAGGCTAGCTGACTTAATTTCAGCACGTGAAGTCGAATAAGATATTAAATAAAATAAACTGTCGCTATTTCCCTTTCCATTACTGTAGGGTAGTGTAAACCATTGATCCAAAACTCATCCTATTTTCTGTATTTCCGATTCCGAGGATACAAATATGATTCTTCTTCAGCAATACGTGGTAGTTTCCACTTTGACAACCGAAGGAAATGGAAAAGAAATCTTGCATATTTATAAAGAGAATGGTGAAACGGTTACAAAAAATATTCCCTTGATTATTGTGCAAATCAATTCTGTTAAGTGAAGATGAATATATTGCATTGTATATTTTACTAGTAGCTTCAAAAAGTTCTCGGAATCGTGATATGCTTTGAAATTGTGGTAGAGTGTGTGAGCGAACGAGGCTTCCCGCATGGTTACCACTTAACAGAACTTGTGCTCGAACTTATTTTGACGTGATTTAAACGGAATGCTGCGATGCACAGGCAGTCTCTTTACTGATCGAGTAGGGTAAGCATCGCATTCTGATTTCACTACGTAAAATGTCAGTTATGGAACAAAGTTCTAATATCAAAGATTACCATCGGCTTGGCCGTCCATCAACTTCAGTCAATCCATCCACAATTCATCTTGTGAGAAACAGCGTGCAAGAAGACAGACGCCAAAGTTTAGAAACAAAAGTTGCTGCGATATCCGCACTTCGCACAGTTCCGCAAACCGGTTTCGCAGAGTGTTTCCAAGCATTATACAGACATTGCCAGAAGTGTGTTACTGCATAATGACAGTATATTATAGGAAATGTTATTTAAATATTTGTAACCTTTCAGTCTCCGATTGCACTGCCTTACACTTTAGGTGCCATTGTGACCTTTAACCCATTAAGCCCCTTGCTTAAAATAACAATCATCGACAACACCGTTGCGTTCTTTAAAAAAAAAGGGGGCAGGTTGTGTCTTATCTATTGAAATATTTTTAGACAAAGTTGAGAATCAAACAGATATACAGGGTGATTATAATTAAAGTTTAAGTTTCAAAACGTTATAAAAAACCCACTTAGTAGAATGATGTCCAACTGGAACGGAGTGTTGTTGAAGAAGGAGAAAAGCTTATGGCATAAGAAAAAAAAAAGTAGATCCAAATTTTAGCAACAGATGGCGCTGTAACCGTCACTAACATTCCGTTCCAATTGGACATCATTCTACTAAGTGGTTCTTTTTTTATAGCGTTGTGAAACTTAAACTTTAATTATAATCACCCTGTATTTTTATTCAAAGATAAATAAACACCAAACAGATACAAATAAAATTCAGCACTTAACCCACGGAAAGAAAGGATGGATCTTAACAAGAAAAGAAGGGAGTTTCTCCTAAATCCCCAGATACTTAAATCTACAATAACATGCAAATACGTAATATATATATCAATACTAGCTCTAGCTCTTTCAACTACTGAGAATGATAAATCCATAAAGGCTCGCTTTAAACTACTTCATGTAAATCTCATATTTATCACCATAAAGTCATTGCCATTTACTAATCTTAAAATCAAATGTTTCACTTTTATTCACAGTTACAGTATCAGGTTTTCCATATAATTTCAATCATTTGCATTTCACCTTTGGGGCACTTATCGCACTTATTAACAGGCCATTAAATATCACAAATCCCACATCACTAGTCACCATGAAGCACAAGCATCACACATTGGATGGATCCGGATCAATTAGTAAGTAAGTCCACAGGATGGCTCAGACTGTCCCACTATGTTCTACGGAAAATTCCAGAATGCGAATTTGCCTCCGTTGTCTTCTTGTCACTATGCTCTACGGAAAATTCCAGAATGCGAATTTGCCACCGTTGTCTTCTTGTCATAAACATAAGGCCGCGCTAATTTCTCACAATTGATCTCCATAGTGATTCACAAGTTACTGACGAATGTTGATGTCAAGCATCCAACTATAATTCCACTGTATACTAATGATGTCTCTCTCATTTATGGAAATGTACCAGAAACAAACTTCCACTGTCCATAGCTCATTATGCAGTGGGGTCAGGCGGAATGTGCAGAGTGTCGAGCATTACCTGGTCTAGGTTGACCAGGTTAACATCGACACCTGATAACCCCCATTCAAATTTCCATTTTACCTTAAAATATTGTCTCTATATTAACGTAACTTTGATGAGTCTACACGAGCCCCGATTTCGGAAGAAGAGGCCACCAGATTGCTTCGACATGCTGTGGAAGTTTCGCAGCAGCCTCACCACCTCGACTGACCTTCCCCCCCCCCCCAATCATCCAGAGCAGAGAGCCCTCAGCCTCCCGCTGACAACTGTCTCGGCAGAATTCATTTGGACTCCTTCATTGTCCCACTATTAATATATTTGTGATGAGTATGCACGAGCCCTGATCTCGGAAGAAGAGGCCACCACGTCGGTTCGACATGCTGTGTGAGTTTCGCAGCAGCCTCATGCACTTCAACTGACCTCCCTCCCTCAATCATCCAGAGCGGTGAGCGCCTAACCTCCCCCTGACAACTAACTCGGCACAACGGCTATAACGAACGTACCATAGTGGACCTTCTCCGGAAAAGGAAATACAAAAAGTTCATTCAAGATATCACAACTTTGGGAAACCACAAGAACCATGAACGGAGGATATCATTACCATACAACAAACAGCTCGTTCGAGGACTAAGTTCTGTCTTTAAGACACAAGGTTTCTCCGTCTGTTACAGCAACCCGAATAAGATCAAAGACCTGCTCCCAAATCCTAAGGACAAAATTCAAAATTTACAACAGTCAGGAATTTATGAAATTAAATGCGCCCACTGTGAGAAGGTTTATCGAGGCCAGACTTTTCGAAACATCGGCACGAGATATAAGGAGCACATGAGACATAGGAAGTTTTGGGAGAGCAAATCAGTCAGCAGTGGCCAAGCACTCATTGGACACAGGCCACAATTTTCCCATTAAAAATGTAAAGTTATTATTTTCAATAAAGAACAAACAGCTGTTGGATTCTTTCGAAAGCATAGCAATACATCAAGTTGAGAAAACATCGATATTGAATTTAGATATGGGACCTATAATCGATACTTCGTTAATCAAATGGTTGACGGAAAAAACCATCCAATAAGCAGTTTTCAGCCCATCACATACAGCTAGGATTGGCTAGTTCCCCTCATATATAGGGCTATTTTTCCTTTCATCAGGTAGTTCACTCGTAGGTCTATTTTTGTTGTGGAAAAAGAGTGTTTTATTTATCTTTACACAACTCATGAACTTTTTTATCTGTCTCTCACTAAAATACTGAGAGCGTTTTCGGTCTCCCTTTCCCTTTCTCGTTTAATTAAGATCCCATATGAATAAACGTAGAAACCACTATTATTTCGATCCCTACTTAAAATCCATATTAAAAACCTCTTTTTAAATATTCAATGCTGCTGTTAATCCATAAATCCAAAGACCAACTGCCGCATCTAATACAAAACAAAAAACAGCCGCATCCTGAAACAGAACCTCCCCTCCTGCAGATTCATAGTTGAATACTCGTGACTTTATCCATTTTTAGAATTCCCAATTCTATTAACACTATGAACTCTTATCACAAAAATTTCTAAGAAGTCATATTCCCACTGTAAAACTGAATAATATACACTATTATTACAATGACCAAGTCTCTCCCCGAAGTGATTTTTCAACACAACATGTGATAATGTCACATGCTTGTAATTTTTCGAGGTGCAGAATTAAAAATTAATTCCGAAAACGTTATGAAGCTACTAGTAAGGTGAATGTATTGTAAAATCATTAAATTACTTTAAAAAAAATTGAAGTTTACAAATTTAAAAAAGATGTCGTTTCTTTTCCTATTGTTGTCTACTGTTCAAGAGATCTCGATTCTATGAAAATGGCGATCGTTATTTTAGAATTTAGCAACATATTTATCATTAAAATCCTTTTTCCTGCTTACAAGCTTCAAGTTCTATTTACTGCTGGCGTATTTTGAACTACAAATACAGGTTAGTATACAAAATAAAAACTTGTGTAAATATCAGTATCCACGTGTGTAAACTTGTGTAAATATGCCAATGCATATGTAAAAATTTGTGTAAACATGCTTTGCAGATGTATACACAAGCGTCGCGTAAACACGTGTAAATGTGTGTGTGTGTGTACATACTTCTATAGACATGTGTAAATTTGTGTGAACTGTGTATTGTGTATACAGGCGTGTATACGCGTGTGAAAACTTGTGTAAATTGTGTATTGTTACTTGCTAGTAAAAGTACTCTTGGATTACCCACACGTACAGCCAAAACAAAAGGAGAAAACACCAAAATTAAAGGATAAAAAGAACTACCCTCCCTTAATCTCTTAAAGAAAAGTTAGCGATAGGGGATTAAAAACCCAATTCCCAATAAAAAAAAAACGTAACCACTTACTTAAAGAATCAGAAAACGATCCACTAAGTAAGGTACAACAGGGGACAAAAAAATTTAATAAACAAACCAACTCGTTAATATAATCCCACTTAATTACCCGTAAGACTTAATCCAAGAATAGTTAAAAAAAAAAGATTAAAATCCAAATAAATATTTTCCTTTATTACATCAAAAAAAAATCTTATGGAAATTGATCAATAAAGGTTGACTATGCGAGGAAGGTAAATACAAAATAAAGTCTTGTGGAAAGTACAAATTAGCATAACGAAAGGAATTAGAAGCTCAGCCGAAACGGTGAAGTCTGGAAGCACAAAGCAGATCAGGGAAGAAATTACACTCGGACGACAACCATGGTGAAGAGCAAACTTGACGACCTCAAACGGAAGACTGAGGAGAGCGATGTAAACAGGGCACAAGACGAAAAAAAAGGATAACTACTAACCGTCTTGAGAAATCTACGGCTAAGGGGAAGGCCACATAAACTGGAAAAGCAAGACTTTAGGCATAGTCAGATAAATAAATACTGGAAATAAAAAAA